>JBBPRD010000023.1:0-32398 GCA_038092855.1 Boletus piedmontensis
AAGAAGTCACAGCCGCAACCCCAATCCCTATCATACACGCCGAGACGACCGCACTCATAGGTGGCCTCGCTCCGATGAATCTGATGACAATAGGCGAAACTATTCGAGAGGCGAGGAGCATGGGAGTCGATATGCCGATGACTTAAGGAAGCGCCGACGAAGTCCCAGTCCTGTAAACGACGGTGCGAAACGTTCTCGAATCACACCCCCTCCACCAGAATCTTGTCCTCATCCAGCGGACTCGGCCTCGAAGCCTTCCAGCGATGCTAAGGACCGTGCCGCGCGGCTAGCTGCCATGCAATCGAATGCATCCACTGTGGAGGTTGATCGGCAAAAACGTTTGCTGGAGCTTTTAGCAAAGGAGAAGGCAGAGTTAGAAGCCGAAAACGAAGCAAGGTCGAAGTCAAAAGGTATGGGGGGTTTTTTGAGCCAGGAGCAGAAGAAAGTATTTGGTGGTGAGGGAGGTCTAGAAGATCGAATCAGAAGGGGGCGTGTTGGCCTCGTCGTTGATGCAGACTGAGAATTGGTGCGATATTGTCCCCATCTATTTTCTTGTGTGTACGATTGTTACATTAGCATCCTGGCAATCACAGCTGATATCCCCGGACCCCGTGGTTCACACCCGTGAAGAGCTACAAGTCCTGCTTCTTCCAACTAAGCTATTAACCTCCTGTCAATGTATCCAACGTGAGGTATCGACGGCGGCGGATTTACCATCTCGAGAGGCACTGTCTCTACAACCGGTTGCGGGCATTGAAGAACGTCGTGTGGTGGCAGCCAGAGTGTTTCTCGCCGTGGTCGCTTGCAGGTGGCCCATGACAGAACGCCAAATCCAAAGCCTGCGAAAACCAACTTCCTCTGGTGCATGTGCTGTGGAATCGCCCTGGAAATGCTAAACAAGGTAGCACAGTCTCCTTTTGCGGGCACAGCCCGAGGCTTCTACCATATCATCGATGGGACCCATTGGTTATAACGTGACTAGTGACACACCTCAGCTGCCAAACGTTTCGGTTGGTGGTGTTGGCGCTCGCCCGGGCTATGTGTGACCGAGGAGAGTCTGTCCCATTTCCAGAAGAGATCGAACGAAGACCGGCGTTCGGAACATCCCTTCTCCTGAGCAACTTTTGGGTAAAAGGAATGGCTCTGACCAGCAAGTGTTAGCTTATGAGCCGGTATTGGGGACTTCCAACGGCAGGAAGTCTATGAAATTGCTGCCTACCTTCCTATGTCGGTCCGCCGGCGGCACCGTCAGTTCGGAAGCAAAACGAACGTGGGGTTGTTTAGCGGGCCGAGAGGCCATCGATGCCAGACCGAGGTCGAGGTAGGGAAGAGAGTGAATTGTGGTTCCAAGCAGCTCGCTTTTCAGCAAGATCCCAAAACAGCGAGACTGATTTAAAACAAGTCGCCCAGCGAGCACATTCGTAAATGGTAACGCATCAATCACAAGAAATTTCAATTATGACGGAGGTATGCACGTATGGGGATACAAACCAAGCTGCCCGGGACGTACGCAACGGTGAAGATGCTACATGGAAAGCCCTATAGTAGTGGGAGGGACCGTCATCGCAACTTCGTTGCGAACTGCCGCGCCGCTCTTGCGAAGATGACTGCGTACAATAAGAGCAAAGTCCTAGACGTCGCAATGAACCAACATAACGCCATAGATAAAGATAGACCTTACAATAATTAAATGGACGGATCCAAGGCACATTTGCGCGCTGTTTCCGCCAATCATTTGAGAAACTACTGTACGCAGACCAGCCAAGCAATCATCCTCGAAAACCGTTGACTACGTTCCGCAGTCAGTTCGACATAAAGGATAAGTCATGTGTTGCGTCCTGACCAGAGAAAATGAGACAGGAATTGGATTAACGCAAGCTAGTAGCATGTCAACTTCGAAGTCAATGTCGTCCGCAGATTCCTTTAGCTGTGAAGTAAGACATCTTCTTTGCACCAACTGGGGCTTCGCACCATTATGTCCGTGGAACCAGACAATGACCGAGTACGAGTTGTGCTATAAGGATGGTATCTTCTGCGACGCAGAGATTGATAGCCCGGGAGCCTCATATACGATGGCCTTAGGACAGTATTCCCGGATAAGCATAACTGGTCGTATGGAATGGACATCTAGTGCGGGCGCAAAGGGGAGACGTGGGGCCAAAGGGTCGAGAGGAGAGAGGGGGTAGGTCGGACAGCCATCCAAAGACAGTTTTGACACTCTGCACGTTTTAGAGGCATGGAAAGCATATTTTGTCCATTTGAAAGGCCGCGTTGTGTCGGAGGCTCCGTAGGATCTCCGCTTTTCTGATTTTAATTGGGAGACTAGTCGTCTGTCGACGGTGTAAGTTAAGTTCAGGGTCGTCAGTCCTTGGATCCATCACCAGACATTGTTGCTTACATTTGATTGGCTCCCAGGCCGAAGGTGCAACAGCTGGTTGGTTCCATTCACGGTCGTGAAATAATACTGTCACCTCAAGTCTCGGGTCCACCACAGGCGACGAAACAAATAAATATTCCCGGATGCTTTTTCTGAGTGCAACATGCTCAAGCTCCGACTTATCTCATTTTCAGGTGTTGCTTTGAGTAGCCGTTTTCAGACAGTTCGTATAACTGATAACAAGTCTGACCTTACATTGCGTCCTCCAGAAACCCGACCTTTTATGATTTCCGGGTCTCGGTTAAAGGGATTTTATCAGTCACGTGACATCGCCACGACGATGATCAAGAAGCCCTTCAATGTAGAAAGAATAGGTCGTGAATATCTCTGAAAGGGAGTGAAAGGATCGTACCCGATTATGTCGCTTGTGTTCGACATAACTGTGCCCTGTGGCAATCCCACCTAATCCAATCATATCTGCCAAGTTCGCAAATTCCCCAGGACGAACTTGGATTCGGGAGGAAGAGCATCATCAAGCCCATAGGATGGATATAGTATTCTTCTCGTATCAGGGATGAACCGTTCTGCATTTTACACCTCGTCTTGCAGGCCGGCTGTGTACCGACAGGCGAAGTGAGAAAGGAGTTCAAGAATGACTCAAGAACGACTGATAGTACTACTCACGTGTGCGCTGGCAAGTGCGTTTCGTTTCGTGAGATATACAGGCAGCTGACTCTGACTTCAATTGTAGTCTTTTTGGTGCATGATCCCCCATCGATTACAGGGTGGGGGAGCAAGAAAAAGCCAATTCGCACTGCCACACATCCTATCGTGTAGTAGCCCGTCTAAGGTCCATGACCAGATGTCACTGGTTTGGGTTTTGTGAGTCATTGGAGTCGATGCCTATCTCTTCAGCTCAAAACAACAACGCGATGGTTGTATTCGCTCCACGCGTTCGAATACTTCCGTGTGCCTTTAGGGGGCTCCTTTCCCGCTAGGCACTGAAATTTAGTCGACCATGATCAGCACCAATGTTGTGGCGGGGACAATCTTCCCCCGTAATCCTGTGAACCGATAAGTACTAACATTGTTTGAGCCGGAGTGCGGACAACACGAGGAGGGTAGAGTAAATTTGTGAGTCCGATTTCGTCTGAAAATTAGACAAGGTAAGTTCTCAGATGGACCTTGCGTGAGCCTTGGATGACTGAAATTCAACTTGGGAAGGTACCATTTACGTCACAAAGTAGTTCCCCGTTCATTTGCCAGAGGATAGCAGACATCCTTTGGCATCCAATTGTTCGGCACCGCGGTACAAGATTGTACATATTCACGTACGTTGTTGTATAGAGAGAAATGTCTCAGAAGGTAGTAATCTGCGGGGCTGGCTTCCTGGGTTCGTCCCCTCGGTTATTTACCGTTCTCCAGTCGCTCATCCCTGCTTGGGGGTATTGCTAGGGTTCAACATCGCCAAAGCCTTGCTCACCACAGCGGGGGGCAACCTATCACGACGACCTTCCCGTGTTCAGATCTCCTCTCGTTCTCCGAAGGAGGTCCAAGAGGCATTGAAGACCACACGAGGCTTAGATCACAGTCGTCTTCTTCCACCGTACCCCGCGGATGTCACGGACCCCCAGTCGCTGGATACCGCCTTCAAGGACGCTGATGTCATAGTATCCCTCGTGGGTCTACTGAGAGGAACTCAAGGACAATTTGAATCTACGCAGTGGAGGGGTGCGGAGAATGTCGCAAAAACCGCATCTGGTATAGGCGCAAAACTCATCCACTTCAGTGCCATAGGTGCAGATGTCGACAGCGCTGTTCCCTATTGGAGGACTAAAGCACTTGGAGAGCGGGCTGTTTTCTCTCACTGTCCGGATGCTACCGTCTTTCGCCCAAGTATAGTGTTTGGTCCAGGAGACAGCTTCTTCACGGTAAGCACCGCTAGCCTTCTGGATCACACTGCGGAGTTCACTTTGGAGTCCCAGAGACTCGCCAGCTTGGCGAGTGTCCTTCCCTTCATGCCTGTGTTTGGCGGGGGGACTACTCGCTTTCAGCCTGTGTTCGTCGGTGACTTGGCCCATGTAGTTCAAGCAATAGTCGAGCTTTCGGACACAAGGGGACAGGTTGCTGGAAAGATCATCGAGGCAGGGGGACCAGACAGTTAGTCAGAATACCACTCGCCTTTGCATCTCGACTGACTCTGACCTGCAGTCCTCACCTACAAGGAAATCGTCGACTTGGTGTTGTGTCACACGCGTCGGTGGCGCCCCATTGTATCTATCCCGTATAGCATGGGAATGTTACAGGGTGCAGTCCTTGAACGTCTACCTGACAACATATTCACCATCACTCGTGATCAGGTATCACACACTAACCCTTTACTTTGGTCATTGCTGCTTACCTCTGAGTAGATCCTTCAACTGAAGAGAGATAACGTCATGTCCAAATCAAGCAAACCGACGTTTTCGGACTTAGTCGTCCGAGAGACGGGTTTGCCGTTAACATCCGTGCATATAGTTTTACCCACTTACCTCCACCGGCCGCGAGTGTAACAATCTCATGCATATGGTAAATTATGCCTATACTAGTATTCGTTGTCCAAGTCCTGCCATGTCAGCTTTTGTAGCCTCGGGACTAGTCCTATTGTGTCCATCATGTCAAACAACCCGCGGACTTGTAAATCGTCGGCCGTTGCACACTTCTCAACTCGCGAATGACTCATGATAACTTGTTGTAAACACTCGCAACTTGAAGGCCTGTTACTGACTTGCCGATCACGGCTTATGCACATGCGTACCCCATTTGACGCAACCCTGTCGCATGACCAATGCCCCGTCCGATATAAAAGGATCTGGTAGGAACGATGCAACTTGGATACCCTAAACTGGTTCTCATCCCGTTTCTTGAACTAATACGTGCAACGACACGAAATTTTGCTCGTATGGTGACTCAAGGAGTTGAACGTCAAGAGCCTGAGGATGATTGTCTCCCTCGTCCCGAGTTTAGCTCAGAACGAGTAATGGACAAGGATAACAGGGAACTCCTCCCTCCCAAGGAGCCCGACGCTGGTATCAAACAGGAAGCAGAGAAGCCATATAGTATATACACGCTCTCCGAAAAATGGTTCATCGTGTCTATGGCGTCCATGGCAGCGGTATTCAGGTAAGGCTATCGACTCACTGATTTGGATCTGCGAAATGGAGTACCCTACTCAAACGGTACAATATTTTTCTAGTCCGTTGACAGCCAACATATACCTTCCAGCAATCCCCACTATAGCTGTTGCCTTTAACAAGTCCACTGAGCTCATTAACTTAACCGTCACAGTGTACATGGTCCTGCAGGGTGTTTGTAAGCTGCATCCCTTCCTGGTGTTAGTCTGACAGTTCCGCCACATCATGATTTAGCTCCTATGTTCTGGGGTCCGTTAGCAGATCGCCTGGGACGACGTCCGATCATCCTTGCATGTTTGCTGGTGTTGAGCGCGGCTTGCATTGGCCTTGCCTTGGTTCCAACTTCAGACTACTGGTTATTAACGTTACTCCGTTGCGTTCAAGCTGCTGGATCTGCGAGCACGGTTGCACTTGGTGTGTTCAATACTCGATATAGGCTTTGCGGAGCTATCATGTTGTTAACCCAAGATAGGTGCTGGAGTAATCGGAGATATTGCGACTCGTGCTGAGCGTGGAGGTTTCTTTGGGCTATTTAATCTCGGCCCAATGGTATGTCATTTTGTAAGAGTCAAAATAAGGACTGACTGATTGGGACCAGTTTGGACCCGCATTTGGACCTGTTATCGGAGGTGCCATAGCTCAGACTGTAGGTTGGCGGTGAGTCTATTACCCGCGGTGAAACTTTACTTTCTCACTATTCTTCGCTCGATATAGGTGGATATTTTGGTTGCTTTGCATTCTCTCTGCAGGAGCCATCCTTGTTATGATGACGTGCGTTCACCGTTGTCACCCGCGCCTCCTAGGAATTTAACACGATCAACAGTTTCCTCCCGGAAACACTGCGACGACTCGTCGGCGACGGCAGTATAGTCCCGTCGAAAATTTATCGACCCCTCGTTGCCATTGTTGGGGCTGGACGGCGGGACGCGTCGGCAAAGATGCCATCTCCCCCACCCTTTTCCAACCCCCTTTGGATCCTGACGTACCTCGATGTGATGAATCTCTTGATTTTCAATGGGATTGTATATTCAATCTTTTATGCTGTGACTACAACTATCTCCACACTGTTTCAATCGACGTATCCGTTCTTGAACGAGACCGACACTGGATTATGCTTTTTGGCCATTGGTGGAGGAACAGTCATCGGTGGTCTGGTCACAGGGAAACTCCTGGATAAAGATTACAGGAAACTGAAGGAAAAGATCGCACGGGAGGCGTCGATGGACCCAGAAAACCCGGTCCTTGTGGAACAAGTCGCAAGGAACGAAACCTTCCCGATTGAACAAGCGAGAATGCGAAGGACTCCGTTCCACTTGTTTGTATACATCACGTGTTGCGCCGGTTACGGTTGGTGTCTCGAGAAAGAGGTCAACATGACGGTACCTTTGGTGCTGCAGATAGTGTGTGAGTTCTTTCCAGGAACCTCCAGACATGCATGGACGCTGAGCAGTCAGATAATCGTTTATTTCCCTAGTGGGCATTACAGGAATAGCATTGATGAACACTGTGCAAACTCTCTTAGTTGACTTGTTGCCGGCGCACGGCTCTTCTGTGACCGCATGCGTAGGTCTCCGTCCTGCCTGTGATTAGGGAATCATACTAACCATTGGTTACACTGACAGAACAACCTAGTGAGATGTTCTTTGGGTGCCGCCATGGTATCGGTGATCGACCTTATACTGAAAGCCCTTGGAACGGGATGGACCTACACCCTACTTGCGGGGATAAGCCTTGTCACCTCGCCAATGATTTGGTTTGCAGTGTGGGTGGGTCCTCGATGCCGAGTCAAACGCCACCCGAAACAAAACAATACACCCTAGTTTCTTTCGTTTGACATGACAACCTAACCGTATGCACAGGAGAAATCGGGTAGGAAACAAGATTAGCTACAGCTATACTGTTGTTATTCATAAGAATGAGCAAGTTAGGTAAAGAATCATACCCGGTACTATGAAAAGGGGGCAGCCATGCGGTCTCCAATAGCCTGGAGCTCTTTGCTTCCTTCCAGAAGTATTCGAGTACTCTCTGCAATATCCTTTCGCATGTACTCTATTTCCTCATCAGAAGGTAGCGTGCTGATGAAATCAGAACGTCTCAAGTCCTCGATGATACGACGGGTCTTGTCGCCTCGAACGAAATCGTCCCTCAGGCAACTGATGAGCTGGCTTTTCACAGCTGGTGTGTATGTGGGAGAGGTACGGATAAGCTGCTCGAGTCTCTGGCATGTAGAAGTGCGACTCTCCACAGCAGCCTGAAAGCGCTCAATGATGAGGACGTTGGCATAGTTGAGTGTAACCGCAGAGGGGGCCGTCTTTTTCTTTGGGTCTGAGTCGGAGCTTGGCTCTCCCTGAGAGCTCAATGGGGAAATATCTGAGTCGGGGAGCACAACGTCGCGAATTAAACGCGCAAAGAGGTCCTTGCTAGCGAGGGACCTCCGCTTCTGTTTCCGTGGCGTTCGGGGCTTCACCATTGCTGTAGAGAGTGAGCGGAAAATAAAATCATATTCATGAGAACATACTATCAAAAACCTCGCGTATTCTTGAAGTTCAGCAATCTACCCAGAGACGGTCTCTTTTGTAAACTACGCGGGGAGACCTGCATCACACTCACTTTGTAGATTTCGCCCAAAAGAGCGACGGCCTTGCAGTCTCGTGCCAGGAACGATGCTCTCCGGACGCGAAAAGGTACGTTTTCTGATGCGAAAAACACCAAACCCTTTACCTTTATGCACCAATTCTGTTGGCAAAGATGCGACGTACCAGGGTTCAACAAAACTACGGTTTCTGTTGCAGGAACCACGGTAGTAGTCCTTTGGTGGATGCCCACGCGTTGAGCACCAGCAAGCAAAATGCACGACAAAGAGAATTAAATACTGCATTGGCCCCCAAGCGGGTGACTTTGTGAAGGGCAAGCAGAGTGACCACGTGATAGCACCAATGGGCTCGCCGGGTGTGAGTAAGTTACTGAGTGAGTATTGCTAAGTGCTATACCACGACTTTGAACCTTTCAGCTTGTTGCTACTTGCCAAATAAAGGCTGCACTTGCAGGGCTCACGAAATTGCGCGAAGCGGCCTTTCGAATGCTTGCGGTCTCGCAGTCCGACGTCCTGACCAACGTGTAGCTGCTTCTGCGACGTCCGGCGCGCAGTGGCTATAGTCATGTTCTTTCGATGGTCCATTTCACTCTCTCCCGCCCTCAGATCGTTTCACGCACTCTCAGCACGCAAAGGGGTCAATACTGCCTCCTGTCGTGCTTTCACTGCTACCCACAAGAGCCAGCATCCTCGGGTTGTCTCACCTCCATCATACTTCAGGCTACATACCCGTCCTTGGACACGGCGGACACTCTGGCTCGTACCTATCATCGGCGGGGTGGTTATCTACCTCTCTCCGAGTCCTCAGCTACATTTACCTTCCGTCTTCTCGTCCCCTACCCTAATTCCTTGTCCAGAAAGCCGGGATAATGATAATGCCCGTCAGTTTGCTGATCAGTACATGATTGGCTCACCAGCAGAACCTCAGCGCTCACTTCACCTCTGGCTACTTGGGCTTTTGAAAGACTACATCTGGGAACCCATTTTAACGACCAGGCGGTTCATACACCTATTCTACCTGTTTTTACCTGTCATGATCACCATGCCGATGCTGCTGGCCGGAAGTCCGGATGTGCAGCTGCAAGGTGACCGATGGGGTGCTGTGTGGTGGTATGATTTTCTTGTGAAAAGAATGCAAGCCGCTGGTCCGACATTCATCAAGGTGATTGATACCCATTGATTCACCTGCTCTTTCATCAATCATCTCTAGCTCGCTCAATGGGCCGCATCTCGCGCCGATCTTTTCCCCTCTTTGCTCTGCGACAGATTGGGAACGACACATTCCCAAGCAACACCTCATTCGTTAGCATACACGAAGGAAGTTATAGAAAGAGTCTTCCAGAGACCGTTCCAGGATGTATTTGAAGAGTTCGACGACAACCCAATTGGAACGGGTGCCATTGCACAGGTAGGTTCCTGGCATTTTCTTCGTCCTTGTGTCCTCTCATTTTGTCCCCATAGGTATACAAGGCTATCCTCAGGCAAGATCTCCTCCCGCCATCATATCTTGGCCCCAAGCGTCATTCCAGGTCCGCCGCTAGGTCTCTGGCCCCGGTCATACTACAGGACCCTCCACCCTCAGTTCCCACCGCATCAGTTGCAATAAAGGTCCTGCACCCTCGAGTTGCCAAGATGATCGGACGTGATCTCGCAATTATGTCTTTTTTTGCCAACATCATTACACTCTTTCCCGGAATGCGGTGGATATCTCTTCCCGAAGAGGTCACCGTGTTCGGCGAAATGATGTACCAACAGCTTGATCTTCGCAACGAGGCAGAAAATTTACTTACCTTCGAGCATAACTTCGCATCGCGGAACGTACCAATAACCTTTCCCCGTCCACTCAAAATCTTTTCTACGTCCGATATCTTGGTAGAGGAATTCGAACACGCCGTGCCATTGGGACATTTCTTGAAAAACGGAGGGGGACCTTTCGACGGACAAGTTGCTACCATCGGTCTCGACGCATTTCTGGTACGTAGAGGACACCAGCTGGGCTATTACTCTGATAACATCCACTAGAATATGCTGCTGTTGGACAACTTCGTTCATTCTGATCTTCACCCAGGAAACATCATGATCAAGTTCACTCGGCCACTTGCGACCCGCGATTTTGTACGCCACATGTTTAATTCTCTTGTTTCCAGACACAACGAGAGTGACACGGTTATTCAACCCCCAACCGAGTCAGACGCGATAGTATCGAAACTTAAGCAACTCAACAGCTCACCTGAAGTGTGGCGGGACGAGCTACAGCACATCTCAAACCAAGGCTACATTCCGGAGGTTGTATTTATCGACGCCGGTTTGGTCACAACGCTGAACTCTACCAACCGGAAAAACTTCCTTGAGCTTTTCCGCGCTGTTGCAGAGTTCGATGGTTATCGTACTGGCCAACTTATGGTGGAGCGCTCTCGGACTCCCGAATTGGCCATTGACACGGAAACGTTTGCTCTAAAGATGCAACACATCGTGTTAACCGTGAAGCGTAAAACATTCTCTCTTGGTCAAATCAAAATATCGGACATCTTAACGGACGTGTTGAAGGCGGTTCGGCAACACCGTGTAAAGATGGAAGGTGACTTCATCAATACAGTGATATCCATCCTTTTACTTGAAGGGATCGGACGTCAGTTGGATCCGAGTTTGGATCTGTTCAAAAGCGCGTTGCCTATTCTGAGGCAGCTTGGGAGGCAAATGACTACTCAGGAGTCAATGGCACACATACCTTCGGGCAACTTCGGAGCATTATTAAAGGTCAGTTCTGTCACGAGCTTACTTGTCAGCAGCTAGACATGCATTTTTCGCAGGTTTGGGTGTGGCTTGAGGCAAGGCAACTAGCTTCCGCCGCTCTCGTGAATATCGATGACCTAGTGAAGTACGATTTGTACGTATTCACTTCTCGAGGTGGTGAAGCGGTTCTCACTTCCTTATACAAGGTTGGTTCCAAGCGTCTAACAGTCGGTACTTGGTGCATAACAGTGTGATACATAGATTATTACAAGTTCAACGGTTAGCATAGACCATTTGCAGGTGTTGTAGCATACTAGTAGGCAAGGGATTTGTCGGACATGACTGGCGTGTCGTTCCGATGCGGTATTTATGTGAAATACTTAGACATACATCTAATTTTCGCTCTCCAAGCTTCAAGACGCTGTTGCCTGCCCGCCAAATGGCGTCCGCGCTGCTCACCACCAATTTGCCTGATCTCACGTTGGTTTCGAGAGGGAAAGTACGCGACATCTACGCTACTTCATCCGAAGACCGCCTTCTGTTTGTTGCAACCGACAGAATATCCGTGTACGATGTCATCCTTAAGAACGTTCGTGGCTGTCTTTCCACCGCCCTCCGCCTTGCCAGCTCAAAGACCGACCTGTTCCACAGGGCGTCCCAGAGAAGGGGAAGTCGCTGACGAGCATATCCTTGTTCTGGTTTCGAAAGCTCCAACATATCGTCCCGAACCACCTCATCACAGTCGACATCGACGAGATGCCGGAAGAGGTGAAGAAATACAGGGACCAGCTCGAGGAACGCACAATGCTTGTGAAGAAAGCAAAAGTAATCCCCATAGAAGCCATCGTCCGGGGCTATCTGACTGGTGCGATGTGTGCTCGTGTGCTCGTCCGTACCTTGCATCTCACGGCACGGGCAAATTAGGCTCTGCATGGGCAGAGTATAAGAAGTCTGGCACGATGCATGGAATCCGTTTGAGAGAGGGTATAGTGGAATCTGAGAAGTTGGACGAGCCTGTCGTCACACCATCCACCAAGGCTGAGCAGGGGGCCCACGATGAAAACATATCTCCAGAAAAAGGCATTTAAGTGTCTCTGGATATTGTACGAATGTCGCTGATGTCCACCACAGCCGCTCAACTGATTGGCGAGGAGCTGTATACACGGGTTGCCGGAATTGCGCTTGAGCTGTACAAGACGGCCGCGGCGCACGCTCTCTCGTGCGGTCTGATTCTCGCAGACACTAAATTTGAGTTTGGCCTCGTTCCCTCATCGAACGGACCGGAGGAACTTATCCTTGTGGACGAAGTGCTTACTCCCGACTCATCGCGGTACTGGCCTCTCGCTGGTTATTCTCCAGGGAAACCACAACCAAGTTTCGACAAGCAGTATGTACGGGATTATCTGACAGCGACCGGCTACCGGAAAGGTTTCGAGACTGGACCGGATGGAAATGGGGAGGGCTGGGGTATTAATGAAACCGTCATTGCAGAAACCCAGACCAAGTACAGGACTGCCAAGGAAATGTTGGAACGATTCTCATGACGACATCTACTACTAGTGAAGAAACAAGCGGAGCTGTGCAATGTATCTATGTAGACACGTATGGAATATGCTCTCTACCAAACACATGGGAGCCACTCATAAGCCATTACTTTACTTGCCAGCCGGTGCCAACATATCTGTCCAAGCTCGTTCGTACTGCACTGCAGGCTTTACGGCGACTCCGAGAGCGCGTGCTGCGGTCAAAGCCCAGTGAGGGTTTCTCAGAAACTCCCTGGCGAGAAGGACTACGTCGGATTTCCCTTCTTTGAGATATGACTCGGTCTCCGCGGGGTCCGTGAGCAAGCCGACTGTACCAACAAGGAGATCGGGGTGTGCAGCTTTCAATTCCGCAGCAAATGGAACCTTAAACGTGAAACACGTTAGCTTAGACACCACGACCACCAAAAAAATGCGCACTTGGTAGCCGTGTTTCAGTGGGATCTTCTGCTGGACCCAGTTACCACCACTGCTCGTATCAACAAGATCGACCCCGAGACTCTTCAGTTCACCGACGAAGAGTTTACTCTGCTCGATGCCCCACTGTTTCCATTCTCCGTCGTCACCCTTCTCGGCACCTTCGGCCCAATCCGTCGCGCTTATCCTCACAAAGAGCGGTTTGTCCACCCAAGCATTACGCACTCGCTTGACGAGGCGCAACGGGAACCGCATCCGGTTTAAAAGGTCCCCGCCGTATGCGTCAGCACGCTTGTTTGACAAGGGAGAAAGGAATTCGTGTAGAAGATAGCCATGAGCGCCGTGAATTTCAATGAAGTCGACTCAATGTCCAAGTCAGTCTGGATCAGCCATTGAAAAGCATCTGAAAACCCTACATCCGACCGTCTTGCAGCGGTCTACGGCTGCGATAAATGCATCCTCGACATGCTTGATGTCCCCTTCTGACATGGCCTTGGGACGGGGAAATGAATCGGAGAATGGCGCATCGGAAGGGCCATACACTGAAATAACGTGTCAGCCAAGCGAACGCATAGACTGTATGCTACTTGCCATCATCCGGCCACCCATTCTCTTCCTTGTGAGCGATGTACTTGTCGGCCCTGTGAGTTCCAGCTGCATTTGAGTGAACCCATGGGGCATAAGTGGATGCCTTTCGACCAGCGTGCGCGAGCTGTATTCCGATTGCAGTGCCTTGCGCGTGCGCAAAGTTTACGATACGTTTCAGAGGTTCTATGTGGCTGTCGGCCCAGATTCCCTGGATGGCGATGAGATCGGCCGGTGACCAATGCGAGTCATACCCACCATATCTTCTGGGGATATGCGTCCTTCGGGAACAACTGCCGTAGCTTCGACTATGATGGCTCCGACACCACGCGAAGCAAAACCCTGAGAGAATGAAGGTAAGAGTTGGTACCGCGGAAGGGCGTTGGATGAACGAACACCGAGGTGAACGAGATGCCAGTCAGTGGCATGTCCGCGGTCGGCGCTATATTGACACATGGGAGACTTCCGAAGAGTTATTGACCCGTCGGCGAAGAAGACAAGGGTGAACGTACCACCCAGATCCTATTCTTGAAAGTGACATTTCTGATGGTAAGTGGCTGGAACAGTACCGGCAGTTCCTTGTTTTGTGTAAAAACGTCCTACAAGACCGACAGTCAACTTGAGAACGCTGTTGACCAAGGGGGTGAACAAACTGTGTTGGTATAAGCCGAGCCTACAGCGGGCTCGTTGAGCGGGAAGAACCCTTTGACGGTGGGGACGGCCTTGTTCAGGTTTAACAGTGCCTGGTCTACAGGGGCGACCTTCTGTTCTGTGACTGGCGCGTCAGCAGCGGTTGAGAAGGTGCTTTTCCCGTAGATGGCGGACAAAGGTCGCCGAGCTAGCTTTCTGAGCATGTCGAGGATGAATCTATGGGTATACCGCGACGACTGCCAGCTGTCCCTCCGTTAATTGGAATGTCTGGGCTGGGACTGGAATTCGTGTTAGAAGGGAGCAATGGGAACTTGAAGGCCGGAGTTCCGTCAAGCACGGGCTGACTCTGCTCCGCGTCCATCATGGCAGACACCGCCAATATATTTCTCCCGCAGCTTCAGAACATAGAGCCCGGCGCACAGTTTACTCTCAGCCTGCCCATCGTCACTTCCTCGGCAGGGAACAAATACTACGCAAAGCTCGGCAACGTCACTGAATCGGATCAATACATCGGAGAGGTAGAGTCACTTAAAGCCATTCACGATGCTGCTCCAGGGCTAGCACCCAGGGTTTTCGCATACGGAGTAGTCGACGGTGATTCAAACAAGGCGGCCGGCAGGCCGTACTTTCTCTCCGAGTATAAGGACATGGGATCTTTGTCAAGAAAGTCCGCGGAGCTCTTGGGTGAAAGAATCGCGACCGAACTCCACACCTTCAGGAGCAGTAAAGGCTATGGATTCGACGTTCCAACGTACTGCGGGGCAACCAGGCAGGAGAACGGATGGTTTGAAACCTGGGAGGAGTGCTACAGCACCATGATCGAGAATCTCTTACTCAAGCTCAAAGATAGACGTGGGAGCACGGAGTTGATTGCCAAGGGCGAGAAGGTAAGATCAAGGTAGGTAGTGCCTAGCAACAATTTAGTGTCTGGCGGTGTGCTCATTGCGCTCCGAAGAGTCATACCGTGGTTGCTCCGTCCATTGAGGATAGAACCAGTCCTCCTACATGGTGACCTTTGGGTATGTAGTGGGAATCAGTTCCTCGCACACTTGACGACTTTGAGATGGGCAGAGTGGAAATACGGGGATTGATCGCGTCAGCGGACAGCCAGTCGTATTCGACCCTTCTTCATATTTCGGGCACAATGAAGCCGAGTGAGTAGAATATGTGCGGACTAGAGTTGCCGGGTCTAAAATTTTGCAAAGTCTTGCCATTGCTCGCATTTTTGGGGGGATTCCGAGCATATTCTTCTCCAGCTACCACAAGAATATGTCCCAAAGCGAACCTGTGGAGCAATACGACCTACGAGCTGACCTGTATGAGCTCTATCATTACCTCAACCACACGGTGCTCTTTGGTGTAAGTAGACACAGCAGTCCGGGTGGATGTATCAATGATTCATCAATACAGGGAGGATATGCCAGCAGTGCACTTGGAAAGATGAACCGTCTCTTGAGCGAATGTCCTTTGTAGACTCGGGTATCTCATTAGTCATCATATGTCTTCCCGCCGGTTCGGCAAAGTGGAGTTTGAATTTCCTCCGGTGCCAACAACCATCAACACACTTCGTGCTCGTCAACGTCGACGACGCGCTCAATCTTGGACCACTTTGAAGAAGTGTTGTGCTCTGGTATTACTAAAAAGGCCCAACCCCGCTCTCGCTTCTAACGTCCCAAATCCCTCCATTCTTCCACCATGAGTCAAGGTACCGATAGCCATAACTCTGCTACTGACGTTTTCTGAAGCATTTCTTGGAGATATTGATCCTTCTCAAAACACATTTTCGTACGATGACCCAAGCTACGGGGTGGATGACGGGGAAGAGGAGTACGAGGAAATAACACAGGAGGACTGTTGGACCGTCATTACCAGCTTCTTCGAGCAGAAAGGTCTCGTTCGGCAACAGCTAGATTCGTTCGATGAATTCGTCCAAAACACCATGCAGGAGTTGGTCGATGAAAATGCTGACCTTATACTCGACCAGGCCGATCAACATACTGGTCACGATTCGGATATGACGCGACGCTACGAGATAAAGTTTGGGCAAATATATCTATCGCGACCAACTGTCACAGAAGCAGACGGTTCTGTAGTCCCCGTTTTCCCTCAGGAGGCGCGTTTGCGGAACTTGACTTATTCCGCCCCGCTGTATATCGAGATGAGGAAAAGGGTATTGCTGGGTCGTGAAGATCCAGATGGCGTTCCCGGAGACGTGGTTTGGGAGTCCGAGGGACAGGGGGCTCCTGAGGATGCGACAAAAGTCTGGATTGGCAAGGCAAGTGCTTCTGCATGTGAGCGTGCCACCGGAGGTAATCTGTCCCTGTAGGTCCCCATTATGCTGCGGTCCACGTTTTGCATTCTCAAAGGTCTACAAGACCAAGACTTGTACGACCTCAACGAGTGTCCATACGATTCTGGTGGATATTTCATTATAAATGGATCCGAAAAGGTCCTTATCGCACAGGAACGCATGGCGACGAATCATGTCTATGTCTTTGCAAAGGCCCAACCTTCTCCAATCAACTTCCTTGCCGAAATACGGAGTGCTGTTGAGAAAGGTGGAAAAACAATTAGTCAATTTCAAGTCAAAATGTTCCACCGTAATCAAGAACGATCTGTAGGTATTAAACTTGTTAAAGGAGCCTGCGTTTACGCTTGTCCAGCTTGGAAATGTAATGAAGGCCACAATCCCGTACATTCGCGTCGACATCCCCATCTGGGTTGTCTTCCGTGCACTTGGTGTAATTTCGGACCGCGATATCCTCGAGCACATTTGCTATGATATGCAAGACTCTCAAATGCTTGAGATGCTGAAGCCCTGTATTGATGAAGGTTTCGTCATTCAAGACCGTGAAGTAGCTCTTGACTTCATTGGGAATCGAGGTACCACCACCGGTCTTTCCAGAGAGCGACGTATCCGTTATGCCCAAGAGATTTTGCAGAAGGAAATGTTGCCGCATGTTTCCATGGCAGAAGGTTCAGAATCAAAGAAGGCATATTTCTTCGGTTATATGATCCATCGACTACTGCTCGCCGCTCTGGAACGGAGAGAGCTCGATGACCGTGACCATTTTGGCAAGAAGCGCCTCGATCTAGCTGGACCTTTACTTGCGAACCTTTTCCGGATGCTCTTCAAGAAGTTGACAAGGGATGTTTACCGGTACCTTCAGAAGGTATGTCCAAACGTGTTCTGTGCTGTTCTACATTCAAACTGTTTTTAGTGCGTTGAGACCCACAAAGAATTCAACCTTTCGTTGGCCGTCAAACATCAAACTATCACTAATGGTCTCAAGTACTCGCTGGCCACCGGTAACTGGGGTGATCAGAAGAAGTCCATGGCTTCAAAAGCTGGCGTATCCCAGGTACTCAATCGATACACTTATGCCTCCACCCTCTCCCATCTTCGTCGTTGTAACACCCCACTTGGACGGGAGGGGAAGATTGCGAAGCCTCGTCAGTTGCATAATACACACTGGGGAATGGTCTGCCCCGCGGAAACCCCAGAGGGACAAGCTTGTGGTCTCGTCAAGAACTTGGCGCTGATGGCTTGTATCTCTGTCGGTTCATATTCTGCTCCGGTCATCGAATTTCTGGAAGAATGGGGTCTCGAATCACTGGAAGAGAATGCACACTCATCGACTCCCTGCACGAAGGTTTTCGTGAATGGTGTCTGGATGGGCGTACATCGTGATCCCGCCAACCTTGTCAAAACGATCAAAAAACTTCGCCGGAAAGATGATATTAGTCCTGAAGTTTCTGTAGTCCGTGACATTCGTGAGAGGGAACTTCGTCTCTACACTGATGCAGGGCGAGTTTGTCGACCTCTCTTCATTGTCGAAAATCAGCAACTTGCCCTGCAGAAGAAGCATATCAAATGGCTTAATCAGGGCTACCGAGATGATGATGGCGAAGAGTTCAAGTGGGAACAACTGGTGAAGACAGGGATAATTGAGCTATTGGATGCCGAGGAGGAGGAAACTGTAATGATTTCCATGACGCCGGAAGACTTGGAGAATTCCAGGTTACAATCGGCAGGCATCAACCCCCACGAGAATGATGGAGAGTTTGACCCTGCAGCGCGACTAAAGGCTGGAATCAATGCGCACACATGGACTCACTGCGAGATCCATCCTAGTATGGTTCTTGGTGTCTGTGCCAGTATCATTCCTTTCCCCGATCACAACCAGGTGGGTCTGCTTCGACTGGATTGATAATGACCTTACACGTCTACAGTCACCACGTAACACCTACCAATCAGCCATGGGTAAACAAGCCATGGGTATCTACCTCACGAACTTCTTGGTTCGAATGGACACGATGGCCAACATCTTGTACTACCCGCAAAAACCTCTTGCCACCACGCGTTCTATGGAGTATCTCAAATTCCGCGAACTTCCTGCTGGCCAGAACGCCATCGTCGCTATCCTCTGCTACAGTGGTTACAACCAAGAAGATTCCGTCATCATGAACCAGAGTTCTATTGATCGAGGTCTCTTCCGGAGTATATACTACCGCAGTTATATGGATCTCGAGAAGAAAAGCGGAGTCCAACAACTAGAAGAGTTCGAGAAACCGACTCGCGATACAACTCTTCGCATGAAGCACGGGACCTACGACAAATTGGAGGATGACGGCCTCATCGCACCAGGAACAAACGTTAGGGGTGAGGATATTATCATCGGAAAGACAGCGCCAATCCCTCCAGACAGTGAGGAGCTAGGCCAACGGACACGGACACACACGCGACGGGATGTCTCGACACCTCTAAAGAGTACCGAAAATGGTATCGTTGATCAAGTATTGATCACTACCAATTCCGAGGGACAGAAGTTCGTCAAAGTCCGTGTTCGCTCTACACGTATCCCACAAATCGGAGACAAGTTTGCCTCCCGTCACGGTCAGAAGGGTACGATTGGCATAACTTACCGTCAGGAGGACATGCCGTTTACTGCAGAGGGTATCGTGCCGGACCTGGTCATTAATCCCCACGCCATTCCGTCTCGTATGACTATCGGCCACTTGGTAGAGTGCCTTTTGTCGAAAGTCGCCACTCTCATTGGCAACGAAGGAGATGCCACTCCTTTCACGGACCTCACGGTCGAGTCGGTCTCGACCTTTCTTCGCCAGAAAGGCTACCAATCTCGTGGCCTTGAGGTCATGCACCATGGTCACACAGGCAAGAAGCTTCAAGCCCAAATTTACCTCGGTCCGACGTACTACCAGCGTCTCAAGCACATGGTGGACGACAAGATCCACTCTCGCGCTAGAGGACCTGTGCAAATCCTGACGAGGCAACCTGTGGAGGGCCGTAGTCGCGATGGTGGTCTCCGTTTCGGAGAGATGGAACGTGATTGTATGATTTCCCATGGTGTCGCGGCGTTCCTGAAGGAGCGCTTGTTCGAAGCGAGTGATGCTTATCGGTTACATGTTTGTGACATGTAAGTGATCGATATCGTTCTCCGTTAAGAAACTGAACTGGGTGGTTAGTTGTGGTCTCACCGCGATTGCCAACTTGGTGAGTATGATTTGATCGAACGATTGGTTTCATATTATTGATATCGTCGTCACAGAAAAAACAGACGTTTGAGGTATGATAATCTACGTTAAGAAACGTTGCGGTGTAACTAAGATCTATGACAGTGCCGTGCTTGCAAGAACAAGACTGCATGTTCTCAACTGTACATTCCGTATGCGGCGAAACTGCTATTCCAGGTTTGTTGAAAACATTTTAGTATTTTAAGTTGCTCATTTGGTACCCTCCTTCAGGAACTTCAAAGTATGAACATTGCAGCTCGTCTCTATACGGTATCCACAGGTCGTGTGAGAGATTCCTCTTAGGACGTTCCTTGGAGTTAGGAGGGCAGAGAGTAATAGAGTCCATGTATTCTACAGATCCTAATCAACAGACACTATGAAAAGACTGACTCAGGGTTTAATCATTTCTATCCTTGTGTTGCCTTCCTCCCATGAGGCCTGCCCGCTCGTCCGTTGTCCCGTTCTCGTCAACGGACTTGCGTTCTCCACGTCGTTTTTTAGCTGCACTCTCGGCTTCATCGTCGCTACCAGCATCCTCATCGCCAATCTCGAAAACGACATGATCTTCCGCGAGCGCCTCGGGCTCCCTACGGTTATTGACAAGTGTAACTTCGTCATCTTCCCGGGCGGCAGACCGGTCCTGAAGAGCTTCGAGATCATAATCTTCAGCGTCTTCATCTTCCTGAGCGATCTCATCCGACATAGCAAGCGTGGATATCGGAACTGCGGGTAAGTATAATGCTGTTCAAACGGGAGAAGAACTTATCTCCGGTTGTTCTCGGTCGGGCGCCAAAGGTAAGCAATTGACCAGAACGAAATGAAGTAGAGTATCGCAAGGTATCCGTCAAGTAACCACCACCGTATGCGCCAAGACTTGGCAGCATAGTCTATCAAATAACTAACTGTCAAAGGCGAATTTACCTGTCATCGAAGGAACAGACCTTCAGCCAGCCGGTCGGAGAACGCCACAGACGACACAACAAAAAAGATGGCAATCACGACAACCGTTGCAAGCAGGATGTAATACAATCGCTTGAACATAGTCAACTTGTACCGTTGTTTGCGGATGGTCAGTTGCGCCATGGTGCCTGGAAACCAGGGTTAATAATTCTGGTAGGGAAAAACCGGAGTGCACTCTACCGTTGAGAGAATATAGGATCCACATAAGAAAACCACTCAAGGTAAACGCCAAAGGTATGATGAACAGAAGGAGGACCAAGGCTGAGGTTGACTCCAGCTCAAGTTCGACGATGCCGACAGCGTATAACACTTGAACGACCATAAGTGGGAGAGTTCCAGCACTCGAAATAACGCACCTCCAAAGATGAAATGTGCTCCAGCCAAGAGTTTGCATTTCAACATTGTCTTACCCAAAGATTCTCGGACGACACTAAGACCAAGTGACACGACTAGCAGCATAAAAAACGACAGTGCATTCCGACCAGCGTCGAGTATAGCAACTGCGAAGAAAGATTGGTGCGTGCCTGATTGAACTAAGTGAAATGCACCGACCGACAAAAAGGAAAAAGGTTGATGCTATGTTCTTGCCGTGCGCGTTGAGATACCTATAGTACACTGCCAGTCCTTAGGCAAACATCCCCCTCCACAGTGGACGTGGTAACTTACCCCAATTTGCTACCATCTCTATGACAAGAAACCCAATCAGACCTGATAGATAATACTGCGTGGTATATATCTGGTAAGCTGATTGACATTCCTTTACTTATGAGACTGCGCACCTGAATGGGTAGGAGTTCCGTAAGGTGCTTGTAGCAAATATACGCCCAGACTGAGCCAAATAGTGCATATGCAAAAAACATAAGGAGGTAGAACTACAAGGCATCTGCAAGTGTGGTTATGGAGGTAAGGAAAACTTACGTTGACCTTGGGGTAATCACCCGCAGGAAGTTCACCATCAAAGGTATTTCTAAAAAGAACGGCACCGTTATAGGTTGGATGGAAAGGGACATCAGTTGAGGTTTGGCGGGCGGCAGTTGGTGGCATGACTGTGATGGGTACAATGGCTATAGGAAAAGGATATGATGGGACTGTAATCATATTAGAAAAGACCAACTTGCCTACGCAATAATATCCTGTCTTACGGACCTGGTATTGTATGGGAGATGTGTAAACTAGCGTCCCTGAGGGACTTGGGTTTAGGGGATCATTATCACGCAGAGTAACATCAACTACGACTGGCGCAACACCCCTTGGAAGCCAGGGTGACGTGTTACCTTCTGAAGGAGGGGTTGGATTCCCTTGGGGATTATCCCAGAGGGAGGGAAGATTGCTTTCCGTGACACCTGTCTGGCCGAGTGCAACACCCGCAGTCCAGAAGCTGGTCTGTGTCATGACTGTGTGATCATTTGGGTCCTCGGTACCAAAGATGAATTCTCCAATGTTCTCATAGGAGCACAAGCCAGATTTCACAGCGTCCGTTGTGCAGACATAGGTTTTCTGCTGATGAGGTCATCATGGGTGGGCTGTGACAGGAGCGACACGGGCGTCACTCACGGGGAGAGAATCGTCTGTTTCTGACGTTACTCTGCCTAGGTACTTGACGTCTTTCCACTCGTATATGACCATGGCTACCTGGCCATGAGACGAGCCAGTATCGAATGTGACTGGTACCGAAGTGAGTACTTGTGACCGTCATCAGGACACACTGGTGCGTACCGTTGACGTAGGTCTCGGGGCCACCCCACATGCCCGAGCACACCTGTCTGGAGTAGTCCGAGTCCGAAAATTGGACTTCATAGGCGAGGGCGAACGAGACCGCGCTGAGCAATGCCAACCACGACCACACCATAGAGCGGAGATATTGGCGCATCCAGAAAGCGTTTGTTGTAGTTTGTTGTGCAATGCCCTCTTCCGCAGCCTTAATGCGGGACCGTCACGTGCTATACTACGACGTGCAAGCTGAACAACGACATTCGACGCCCGTCGTCGTATTGAACGATAGCCGCGTCTCACTCCATCACCACTGAGATCACAGCGCATTCAAGTACGACTCGCAAACCATGCACGGCGACGAGGAGGATGTCTTCGACAGTGTAACTTGGGAATCCGCCTCAGCACCCTATGATGTCGATCCCCGGGTACATCCCGCAGGACCTGGGTTCAAGCAGAGCACGGCTGGCGTCGAGGAGCCGCGCGGACCTCACGAGCCCAAATGGGAAGGATACCTTATCACGATGGTCAAGGATCCCGTGAAGGAGCTCGCAGAGACAAAGGATGCATATGTATCCTACCTGGTCACAGCGAAGGTCTGCGACGTCCCTCATTCCATGTGTTTTCCCTACTCACTCTGGCCAAAGACGAATCTTCGCATATTCTCTTCCACGAATCCATCATCCCGTCGAAGGTTCACAGATTTCGTCTTCTTGCGGGATCACCTAGTAAAGGATTTCCCGGCATGCGTGGTACCAGCACTCCCGGACAAGCATCGACTTGGTATGCTTCACTACAGGGCGTACAGCATAATATTCAATCATCCTCAGAGTACATTACTGGCGATAGATTCAGCCCCGAGTTCATGGAGCGCCGTCGATTAGAGTAGGCCCACTTAAGAGCTGTCAAGTCTTTTGAGCTGACCCAAAAAAGTCTTCATCGATTCTTGCAGCGGATAGCACGGCATCCTACTCTGCAACGCAGCACGCTTGTCCGCGCCTTCTTCGAGTCTACGGAATGGGTATGGTATTCGTTCCTTTCCTAACCGTACTCACTATGATTCTGTAACAGCATGTCTTCATGCATCAGCACCTTGCTCATCCCCCTGGTCCTGAACCCACGCCGGGAATCATTGACAACATCTCAGACACCCTCTTGAACGCTTTTGCCCGAGTCCGCAAGCCCGACGAGCGTTTTATACACATGCGCGAGTCGGTTGACAAGTTTGAGGACGGCCTTGTTCTCAGTGAACGCCTTTGGAACCGTATTCGTGGGCGGACGAATGGTAAGTTGGTGGGGTTCGCACTTTTCATGGGGAATTCTGAGGCTAAACGAGAGGCAAACTGGAATCCGATGAAGACCTTACGGCCGACTATCACGATCTCGCTGTCGCCGTTCAGGGCCTCGGATTTCTGGAATCAGGAATTACAGATCCGCTCAATCACTTTTCCAACACCCTCCTCGAGTTTTCCGCACTCCTTCGTCACAAGGTACCGATCTTCTCATCTTTCTTCAGCCCTGCTATGACATCACTTCTCCGGCAGACGCAGACGACCACTGACCCATTTCTCGTACACCTTCACTCGCTCCTTACTTATTCCCATGCGAATCGAGCTGTTTTGAAGCTTCGTGATCAGAAGCAACTCGATTTTGAGGAACTTTCTGACTACCTATCTGGTGTTACGCTTGAACGCGATCGCTTGTCGGCGGTAATATCCGGCCATGCAGGAAGTACGGGATTAGGACTGAGCGCTTACCTTAAGGATAAGGTAGACGCGATTCGCGGTGCAGATGATGACCGAAGTCGGGTGGAGAAGATGCGGAAATTAGACCTCAAGATCAAAGAGGTATGTATCTTCCTCCCATTTTGAGGTATAAATCACCATGGAAATTAGCTCCAAGACGCGGTTACCACTGCGCATGAAACTTCTGATGCATTCAGCGATGAGACGCTGAGGGAGCAAACTATTTTCCAGTATTCAAAGGAAGCGGAGATGAAAGAGATGTTGAATAACCTTGCTGACGGAGAGATCGAATTCTACCAATCTGTAAGACATCTCGCATCGTTTGATATTGGATTGACTTCAACATTCATAGGCGATGGAAGAGTGGGAGCGAATTATACCTATTATTCAACGTATACGAGTGGACGTTTAGTACTGATCTATCGTGTTTCTTTTACTGTCGCATGCGTCGCTGGTATACTTTTACACGGACTCCAATGGTCATCCGCATTTAAGTTGTGCTTCAAGGTAGGGTTCAGTCGACGTTCGTCACCAACCTGACAGAGCGACGTCTGGTTTACACGGGTTTCTCGCTTTCTTTCCCCCTTTGATTGGAATCACTTCCCTTGTACGGATTTTTCAGCCTTCTAAATTTCTCTTCTGATTCCTGTACAGCGAGAGAGAGCTGAGACATTCGTCAGGGAAGGAATTACCGCTGCTGAGTATCACGAGACTCACATTGATTATGCCCGTTTCGACAGCTCGTAGGAGATGAAGCTGGGCATCATCTGGTGTCCCTGCGGTAGTGTATCGCTTTTCGGCGGGCACCCATGGGGGCGGGTCCTGATTCACCTCATCTTGAGGCCCAACCGGCGTCTCTTTATCATCATGAAGCTCCAATACGATTGCAAACGAGGCTTCGTCTGTGACATTGTTGACATAAATTACCTGGGTTGATAACACAAGGCAACTACCTTGGGGCTCAAGCGTACCCAGCTGAGACTCGATCATACTGAGCTTGACTAAGAATGCGCGAAAATATCGACTCAGAGTCGCAGACGACATCGCTTCTTGGACGCTTGCATCAAGTAACTTAGGGTTAACTCAATCCGTGGGATACTAGTCCGCCTTACCTGACGTCCCTGTTGTAAGCCTCGACCTCTATCATGTTTTGTACAGAAAAAATGAACCGTTCAAGGGCAACTTGGTCCTTGTCTTTTATCACGACTACCACCTTCTGGATGTTCCCCTGCGCGAGGAAGTCCAGAGCTGCTCTGTTATCGATGAATTCAAGCTGCCAACTCACCCGAACAAGCTCATCGGCGATGGCCTTGACTGCGCCGGAAATGTATTCATTAAGAGCAGGGTGACGCGACTGAAACACCGGCATATCATACTTCTTTCTTCTCACAAACAGATCTGGTGGATATATCTGGCGAACGTAAAGGATGGCGTGGATGGCGACCTCAACTGAGGAAGGATAAGGAACCAATACGAGGGTGAGGTTTTTTTGTCTGCTTACTGAACTCGGCAATCCCTTTGACTGCTTCTGGCTTATGATTTCAGTAGATTGCATTCTTTTCGGGGTTGTGGAACGGATGCGTACGGTTAAAGCTGAGCGAGATGTCTAGCATGGAGATTACCTGAGACCTTTGATGACTCGCTGGTTTTTCTGAATTACAGTCGAGACGTGACTCTGTCACCCAATCACGTGATAATCTGGGTGTTCACAAAAAGTTCGTCAAGGCTCACGCCGAGAAGCTACCTTTGCTGATTCGGAGCGTGGATGTCCTTGAAGCTGAAGAAAGTACGGTTTTGTATTGTCAAGCTATTGAGTGTTACTAGTCAAACGCATGTTCAGAGGTAACGAACTTCAATGATTTGGCATCATGTCAACCCGAGTTGACGCGTGTTTGCTCCCCCGATAGAAATGTGAAGTTAGTGGGTGGACATCGCAGTCGCTGGCAACGTCCCTTTCTTGCTCGTTTTTATTCTAACTTATCCCTCTTTACAGATCGGTGTCTCTTTTTCTCTCTCCTCACACTCATCATGTCCATTCCTTATGCTTTTGTCACGCTACTCACTTCCGACGCCTATCTCCCAGGCGTACTCACCATCGCTGCCGCATTGAAGGATCTCCACCGTCTCCTGCCATCAGATCAAGCAGTCGAATATGAGACCGTGTGTCTGGTTACACCAGAGACGGTTGATGTCAGCTCCGTCAAGCCCCTTAGGAAAGCGTTCAACGTGGTCGTCGGTGTCGAAATAATCGCTCCACCTGATACCGAATCCCTGACTTTACTTGGTACGAGTTATTCCCCTGCATTTTACACGTCATGGGTCCACGCGCAGAAGTCTCATCGACCACTTCCGCGTGGTGCACCAATGCAGTCGCCCACATGTGCATGCATGCATTCTCCCCACATCCGGAGCATGAATCCATGCAACGTTGTTTCCTGCTGTCGTGTCACTCTCTTGATGTTCCAGTCACATCTCTTCCAATCTGACATTGCTATTTGGGTGCTTTAGGGCGCCCAGACCTAGATACGGCCCTGACAAAATTGCACGTCTTCCGTCTCACGCAATACTCCAAGGTAATATTTCTGGATGCGGATGTACTTCCTCTCCGCCCTCTATCCCATCTCTTCCATCTCGATCACGACTTCTCTGCCGTCCCGGATGTCGGCTGGCCGGATATATTTAACTCCGGTGTGATGGTGTTGTCACCCGGCGAGGACAAGTTCGACGAGCTTTGGGAACTCTTGAACACCAAAGGTACCTGGGATGGGGCGGACCAGGGTCTTCTGAACGAGTGGAGAGGCAATAATTGGAACAAACTCAGCTTCACGTACAACACCACGCCGACAGCTATCTATACGTCAGTCACATCACGCCTTGCGGCCTTAATGACCATCTTCTGACTAGACCGCTTTAGCTACGCCCCGGCATATCAACGCTTTGGATCTCAAATATCAGTCATCCACTTCATAGGTCCCCATAAACCTTGGCACTCGATCCCATATCGTGTGCCGGGCTCTTCTGCACAGTCCACCGACATGGTCGTGGAGTCTCCTACCAAAACTCCTGTTACTCAGCAGCATGCATACGACTACGGTTCACTTGCTGACCGTTGGCACCGCGTATACGATCAGCACTACCGATCGCAGGCTACTGAACCTGTTTTTCAACCTACCAGATATACCTCTGCTTGGAATGAAGAGGGCCTTCGTCGCGCCGTAGTCACTGGTGGAGTACTGGAACTTGGCGAGTTACGTCGCGTGGCACTTGAAGGTATGTCGGCGTCGGGAATATCGGTACCCCGGGCCCACGGTGAAGGGGAGTATCGGACCATGCCCCTGAAGGGGCGTTTCGATCTGATCCGCCCGCGAACGCGCGCGGAAAGGATGCAGGTGCAGGCATCGAAAGTCAGCACGGAAACACCGGAATCTACCCCGGTCCCAACGGACTCCTCCACAACCACGCCAGAGCCGTCTACGCCTCCTGGACAAATTCCATCGCTACCATCAGGTTCTCCCGTCAGGTGGGCGACACTTCCTACTCCAGAAGTCAATGAAATACCACCTGCTCCCCACGCACGGTTGATATCTCTCCCTTCTACACCTCTTCGCCATGTCCCCGCTCCAAAAAAGCCTCTTCGCAGCACTCGAGAAGTGGGGGCTCAGACTGTTCCGATTCAACCGCGGCAACGAGCATCAGGTGGGAAAGACCTGTCTCTAACACCTCTGGTGTGGAACTCTGCTGTCGAGACGCCTCCAAATGTTGTTACGCCCGTTCCAACGGACACCTACTTCCCTAAAGTATGGGACATTGACCGAAATTCGTCATCGATCTCACCCCCGTCTTCTGAAACATCGTTGAGTACTATAGAGCCCAGTCCTTCCAAACCACAGCCAACTCCAAATGTTTTTCTCCCTGCGTCTCTTGTGCCTGCCACTTCAGAGATGCTGCGCCACCCAGGGCAATATCGCAATATTACCGGGGAGGAAAAAGGGTCTCCAACTCCGGATCCCACGAAGGTGAAACGTGTCTTTCCTTGGGAGGAACGACCGCGTCCCGTTCCGGGGCGGGTGTTTCCTGGTGAAGGGCCACCATTGACTAGGACTGCTCTCTCCCATCTTCCTATTTCTGCTACCCCAGAAAAGAAGGCTACCTTCCGTTCCCCGATGCCATCCCCCTTGGTCGGCTTTCCACCGTCACTCCAGCCACATTATCCGTCGGATGGTCCCCTCACACACAAATACACTGGCAATGTTCCGCAGTCTGCACCCTCTTCAGGGCCTCTCGGTCTTGAGAGTGAACTAGATGGGATAGAGACCGGCAGTCAAGATGGAGATGTTGAGGACGAGGTGGACTCCGAGGAGGAAACGATGATGAGATCGCGAACGCGGAGTTCTAGCATCGGGATGGCGAAGCGCGCTTTGAAGTATCGTTCGATCGGCGTGCAAACGGACCCTAAGGATGTGCGTGAGAAGGGTATGCAAGTCACGACATTCGTGCCCGTGGCCGAAGTGGCGGAAAAGTTGAAGTTAATGAATAAACGCTTGAAGCGCAACCGGTCGACGCCCACTGGAACTGCCAGGTCCCTCGCTGTTGCGGCGGCGCATGCCCCAACTTCTTCGTTATCTCTGCCCACCCTCGATATTGATCGTTCATTGTTACCCTCCAACTCACGTAACCACCGAGCACCAACCACGCTGGCATCAAATGAAACTAGCGACCTAAGCCCTTCCTCCGCATCCTCACCCTCTGTTACCCCATCCGCGACTCCAACCTCCCCGGCAGGTGGCCCGCTTTCCTCCCACATTCGCAAAGGATCCCGTGTATGGGATCCAGCTCGTGGTGTTGAAGCCTTTAAGCGAGGATCCGAAGAGGCTCTGACAAAGTTTATGAAGATAGGTCCTTGGGAAGAACAGGCGTGAAACGTGCTATGCTGTATGTACATGCACCTTCCTGGATATGTTGTATTTGTTTTCTTGACCTCTCTTCTGTATAACGCACGTGATACCCGACCTAATCGTCGTTTTCATGAACATTTTCTCTCTGCAAATTTCCACTTCTCCGGTTCTTTTCTGTCCCAAGTGTCAGACTTTGTGTCTCCAAAATGTATTCACTGGACTCGTAGATCTCCAAAAGCCCTGTCCCAAAACAGTAAGGGCATGCGTACTTGTGACGCCTGCCAGTTTTGAGAGTCTACTTATAGCCTGAGACGAGGATACGACCTTGCGAGACCAAACAGCACGATTAAACAAGTAACTTATTTTCATGATCTCGCCTAACATCGTAAAGCTCTGTATTCAACGTCCTAAAAGTCCCGTTCGAAGGGGGCAAAGGTACCAGTTCTGTTCGATATTTGTGGACTTGTCAACGCCACCGCAACCTGGTTTTCTGAATCCTACTAGGTGGCGCGTGTCAGCGGCTGCACGCGTCCGAGTCGACATCAAATTGAAGTTTAAGACCGCGCAGCATATCAAACTTGGAGCCACAGAGAAAGGCATGGTTCAGGTGGCTCAGGTATGTGACTTGAAAGAGATAGGCTGAACCCCTTGATTCTGTCAGAAAAGCCAGGGATCTCTCCGCACGATCTTTGACTCTCTTGATTTCAACTCGCCCCCCCTCTACAGGGATACACAAGAATGATGTCTGACCTTGTCTGCCGCGTTCAGCTTGCTTCAGGTCCGATCCGTGGCACCACTTGATTATTTGGTGAGTCCAGGCAATCAAAACGCGGAGCTGAAAGTGGCTTGGACCGACAACTATTCTAGGTCAGCTGTCACCCCAGAATGGAATATCATATATAGTCGCCGGGCGACACGACATTGTTCGGTTGCCTTTATCAGGTTGCGTCTCATTGATACAACCATGGTGAGTGAGGACGCACACTCCATTCGCATTGGCTAACTTGTATCTAGTCGTCTCTTTTCGGTCTCGCTGAGCAAGTCCTCTCCGTAGCCTCGGGTGGAGACTCTTCCGAGTCTAAGCGTAAGTCTCTGTTGATAGTTGCCCCGGCTGATCGATGATCATCGGCGATGTGCGACGATTAGATACCGTTCACAAGACCGGTGGACACGAATACAATACCCCTCACCACAGGCAGCAACCACAGGGTGGTTGTAAGTGATTCCCTTCACCTCGAGGATCACAGCCAATGTGTGACGGTACCTGTAGTCGACACGCAGGAGGTGCTGTCCCATGCAGATGTCGACGAAGAGGGCGGGGGATACATTGCCAACGCCATTCAACACGTCCATAGTAATTCTGTATGGACGATGCCTTGTTTGATCTGAGGCCAATCTGAATGCAACCTCTATAGCAACAGCATCACGAGCAGGTGGATGAGAGTGATTTGTCCAAGTATGGCCCAATGATCTTCAGCGTACTGCAACAATCATGGTTCCGTGACTTGGGCTAACTTGTTGAACAGGCACTCTCTTCCGCCAGCTCGAAATCCGGAGTTGACATTGCCTCCCTCGTATCGGGTGGCCTGGGTGGAAGTGGAGGAAACCAACTCATGGGTCTGGTCATGAAAGAAGCGGGGAAGGCGATTGGTGGGGGAAGTGGTGAAGACAAACAAAGCACGATGAATGGCGCTGCGATGACGCTTGCAAAGCTTGTGGCTCAGAAGCAACTCTCGGCGTTCATTGGGGGATCTAACAGCGGGGGACTCAGCATGCTCGAAATTGGCGGATCAGTAAGCATCCGCCACCTCTTTCGCGCCACTCTTCCTGATGGATTCCATCTAGTTGCTCAAGAGCCGATTTGGGTGATATGTTCTGGTGTTCAATGTGTACTAATTTCTACCTTTCCTGTACAAGTGAGCTGGTATGTAGTAGCATGTGGGCCGTCCAAGTCGAATGATTACAAGTACTGACCTTTGAAACTGTAATCCAAACAATACGTTCAAAGTAAGCCCGATAGCACATAGGTGGAGCACAAGTCAGAGAAAAACTCTATGAGAATTGGTTCATGGTGTTATGTATCGAAAGAGTAGCATCAAGACAATTAATCCTTCCGTGCACAAACACCAACTACTAAAGAGAAAAATGACCCATACAAAGGGATGGTGACGCTTTTGGGGAACAATAGGATGTTTGTCCATGTTAATGCTGCTAGTGAGTGAATTCAAGCTCCGCACTACACTACAAGACTCGACGTTCGCGCTGATACTGTTCAAGTACGCAGTTACTTGCATTACTCCCACTGCTTCATGGCGTTACTTCAAGATGACTTTTGGCCAACTCTATTCCGTGACGATGCTGGCTGTGAAACCATTGCTGACAGTATACCATCCCGCTCAGCTCACATTAATTCTTGCTTTCTTGAGCTCGAGAAACTGAACCAGGAGCTCAAAAGCAAGCTCCGCGATGATTTTATCAACATTCTAAACAGTATGGGCAGTATCAGCCTCTCTTCTACACCACAGCCTCCATCCCCTGCTCCCACTCCCCCGTCACGTTCATCGTCTCTTTTCCATGGCACTTCCTTCATTACCGAGGCGTATGCTTGGCTTCTGGAGAACATCGCAAACCCTTACCCATCCTCGAAGGTTAAAACATCTCTAGCGCAGCGGTACAACTGCTCTCTCTCCTCGGTTAACTCGTGGTTCATTAACGCACGAAGGCGAATGGGTTGGACGGCGTTGTGTCGCGATTATTTCAACAACTGTCGAGCGGACGCTCTTGATGCCGCGTACCGTGCTCTCGTCAAGGAAGATCCAAATCGCCAGCTGCGCGCGGACATCATCCACGCCTTCATCAGCGTAAAAGTTGCAGCCGAGGGTCTCTATTCGTCAACTTTGACCAAGAGTGCCCTTGCTACTGATCTCGAAACCGTTGTGAAAGATATACCAGATCAGGATAGTGTAACTGCAAACGGGCAGAGTTGCTGTGAGCCTAAAGGAGTGACAGAGGTCTTGAAGGCATCAGATATGGAATCACAGAACCAAAAGCTGGTGGCGCAAAACTGCTACCCGTCTCCCAATCATTCACCCTCCTCATCCTCGGTACCTGCTCTCGACGAATCCCTCACGGACGAGAGTGAACACGAAGAAAGTTCAACTGCAATCCTAGCAGGTCGCAAACGGCGTTTCTCCACCTCGGAGGCAGCTCATGCTCCAATGTCCGAGTCAGCCACAAGGCTCATGAAACGTCCTCGGTATGCTGTTTGCTTTGTGTTTTTGCACTGTCTAATCCTATTTCTATCCAACCAGCCCCAGCTTCTCTTCTTCCGCCAACACTTGCCTGCCGTCTCCGGCGACAAGTGCAGAGGAATTCCTAGAGAATGATCAGATACCGCGGTCTGTTCCAATCACCCAGAGTTTCGCGGATCCCCAAACACGCAAACGACGCCTATCTGATGCGGACACTATTAGGTCGCCAAAA
>JBBPRD010000024.1:0-32276 GCA_038092855.1 Boletus piedmontensis
TGAGGTTGCTGATCAAGGGGGGTGATATCTCCCGGTATCCTCCCGGAGTGCCGCTTGCGAAGTGGGTCCCAGTCTCCTGCAGGAGAAGGTCCTGCAGCGGTGCCTGCCAGTTTTTCAGATGATGACATAATTGTTGAACTTGACTTGCACTGCTCTGTTCGACCAGCCATAGCAGAGCTTAGGATGATACTCAGCCGCACGCCAGACTCCGCACAGCTTCACCTCGAGAATGCGATGCCCTAGGCCCTATGAAACTCTGTCTGGACGCTAAGAAGGTACATTTACCCCGGCTTGCTCACCTCTTGATCGCGGTACCCTTCTCCAAAATTGTCCGGTTTCTGTCGTGCATTGATATTTCGGTGACGACGCGGGTCAGGTTGGGCTGCCGTTTCGAAAACCACTCCGACGGGAAATTGGAATGACCATGCGCTATTCTGCGCACCCCTTCAAGGATTCAGCAATTCCAAGGCAACTTCCGTCGCACCAATTCGTACAATGGTCATAGATAATGCGCTGCGACACATGTCCATCAGGGCCGAACGTAAATGTGATCGCCGAAATTGTAACTCGTCGCTCTTCAAGGACTGCGATTGCGATGTCCCGCTCACAGTAGCTTGGCTGCCCCACATTGGAACGATTTGGTCGTCGTCGGTACTGTCTGTCGAAGCGTGACTGGCAAGTTTTGTAAAAAATCTTATCCGTTGCCTCCCGTCGGAACTCTGGCTCGATATCATCTGGGCATCTCCGAGAGCTATGGTACATCGAATTGGGCGACATCTCAGACATTGTTATTCCACTTTTGCTCTCGTCTCGCCCTCTCCCGGAGGATGTGAACAGGCCTATAGATCAGCGTGCCAGCCAGCTGTTCGCGCCAAAGTTGGGGTGCATAGGTCTGCAAGGAAGAAACATCTAAGGAATTGGATGCTAATGGGCTGCCCGATACAGTGACAGCCTCGCAAGTGTTGCCTCTCTGTCATAGATGGAAGATGTGGTTGGCTGGGTGGTAAATTTCGTTGGGGCGCAATGGGGTTGCGGATTGAAATTTATCGACGGCTTGCCTCCTAGAACGGTCTGGTCAGTCGAGTCGTGACACACGTCGTTTGATTTTTGCAGGTTTCACCCCGGCCACGTCCAAGTCAGCCTAGACCATATCAAATCCAACGCCGCAGCGTGCATTACCCTAGATCAGATCTAAACGTATGACGTTTCGGTCCTCCGGTTGGAGCGCGAGTATGTAGATCTTACTCATACCTTGGGTGTTTTTTGAATCCCTCGGACTTCCACCTTTGCGTCTCATTAACCTTTCAGTTGCGGGTGAAGTGGGATCCTGGAGATAGTGAGTAAAAGTATTGTTGCAGAGGTGGTATTCGGTTCCGTGGACCTACGGGGTAGTATTGATGACCGCATTCAAAGCGGAAATGATAAAAGTTACGGTCCGGACGGAACCTCGACTTGAGTTAATCTGCTTCTGGTACCTTTAGCTTATCTCAGCTTCAACATCGAACCAAATAATTCTGTTCAAGTGTGTAAGTGGTCAGGCAAGTGTTTGAATTCTCGACGACTCGTTGTACTAGAATTCCGACAAGAACGACGCGTGCATCACAGCCCTCGATGGATAACCACGCAGTATAAAAATGGTATTATATCCCTGACCATGAGCAAAAAATGGAGGAATAAGTGGACACGTGACCCATCAAGAAGCAAGGGTAGAGCAATGAGTCTGAACAAGTCAGCAACGCGTGCCACAAACCTCCCACCATTAATACACTCGAGAACCTAAACTGCGCCCGAACAGCCTGAGACAGGACCCGAGCAGGACAGCCAGTTTAAAGGAGTAAGTGCTCAGTCAGCATACCATTGGCATTGCCGTCGTGCGCAGCTGTGAAGAGGTGCGAGCCGACCCTCGCCTCCTCGAGGTCGAGTCAGTTCGGTCGACGGTTTTCGACTTTCTTAATCAGGACAAATAAATGACACACCCGGAAAATAAACACGCCTCGCTTAGACGTACAGAAACGACCTCGCCGGTGCGTGCTGTTGTGCCTTCGGGAAATTACATTCCTCTTTTGCAGGTCAGCCAAGGGTTGGATACGGGCCCCGTTTCAGCCATGGCGCACCACGCTAGCCGAACAGTGGTCCGTCAGAAAAGAAACCCTTTTGAAAACGTGTTCCGAGCCTGCTACATAAAAGCTGCCTGCCATGGGATTCTGTCCACTTGACACTCGAATGTCAACGGTCTCCCCATTTCTATTCCTCAATCCCCATCCCTCACTCTCAACGGCCATCAATTTATGAATACACCTAACGAGAAAGCTTATGCCATGGACGAAAACACCTCCAACGAGTCTGAACTATCCGACAGTTTTGACTCACATCTTCCAGACGGTGGTCTGACTGCCTGGTTGACCGTATTCGGCGCGTAAGCATATATTGTCAGCATCACAGCTTCTGTCGATTGACACGTTACTCCAAGCTTCTTGATCCAAGTTGGTGGCTTTGGGTAGGAGATCAAGCCTGCGAGTAAAGCGACCCTCATTCTCGGTTCCTGCAGATTCGTGAACGCATTCGGCGTCTTTCAAGGTATGTCCCTTATCCGTCTGATAGCATTCGGCCACTCAGTCTTCTTTCAGACTTTTACTCTCAGCATTACTTGACCAATGTTTCCTCGTCTACAATTTCGCAAGTTTGCTCTTCCGTAATACGTTTGTCCTCTAATGGTGTCGCGTTGTAGTTGGATAGGGAGCATGAACGCATTCTTGATATTATCTGGAGGACTCTTTTTTGGACGACTTTATGACAGGGGATACTTGTAAGTCCACCTTTCCCTCTCGCTCCCATTTTCATCTGCTGCATATATCCATAAGCCACTGGTTGGTTATAGGCGGTTGCACCCTGCAAACAATATTTCTCTTCCTGCTCTCTTTAACACAACAGAATCAATTCTATCAGGTGTGTATTCGTCGTAGTAATGCTGCGAACATAACACAACTCTTCTAGGTTTTTTTGTGCCATGGGTTGGGTTTCGGATTAGCTACAAGCATGAGCTACGTACCTTCGCTTGCCGTGGTGTCTCATCACTTCAAGAAAAGGCGCGATATCGCGATGTCCATAGTCGCTGGCGGGACGCCTATAGGTGCCGCGGGATACACCATTTTGCTAAACAACCTTTTGAATGGGAATCTGGGCTTCGCCAACAGTATCCGCATCACCGCTGCAGCAAATACCGTGTTGTTGTTCATTGGCTGTGCCCTCATGCGAACTAGGTCGTTGTATCCGAAGACACAGATGCACTATTCTCAGCTATTGAGGACATCCTCCACTGATTACCCGTACATATTTGCTTCCATTGGGTAGGCTGCGAATGACGTCATCTCATTGGCAATGACATTCATTCTCCCTCCAGGTTCCTTCTCTATGGTGCTGGAGCATTTTTTCCCATGTTCTATATTCAGCTCGACTCGTCCATGCATGGACTGGGTGACGCGTTCTCTTTCTACACGGTTCGGTCGGATTCTCGTTATGAATGCTATAAACTAATTCCCCATCCCAGATTGTTATCCTCAATGGAGGCAATTTCGTTGGCCGGGCCACCGCTGGTTTCATTTCCGCATGTTGCGGCATCTCGAATGCAGTCATTGTATCAACTTTGAGTTCCGGCATCGTCACATTTGCGATGACGGCCCTCTCCACTCGCGCAAGCGCCGCAAGTATAGCTGTCTTTTTTGGATATTTCTCAGGAGCTTGTCAGTAACCCCCCTTTTTCTTGATTCCATTCGCGAATAATAAGCGAATACAGACGTGGCTCTTACTGCTCCCCTTATTGCACTCCTGACCCACGACTTGTCAGAGCTTGGGTAAGTTTTCGTGGGGTCCCACCGAGAATTATCACCTCTTATTTCGTATCCTCTTTCGAAAGGGCACGTATGGGCATTTCGCTCTTCATGGCAGGTATGTCACGAAAGCTTTTTTTTTTTTTTTTCGCGTCCCATTTCTTACGAATGAGGTCACAGGACTTGGAAGCTTGATAGGTGAGTTCTTTAAGACCCAACGTCTTCAAGCCATGACCTCAAGTGCGTGTAAAAGGAACGCCTCTTGCGGGTGCACTTTTAGGATCGGACTACAGTTGGTGGAAACCCGCGGTACTTTGTGGGGTGAGGGTTTTCCGTGAAGAAATCCTACCCGCTTCATTGTCCTGACCTTTTTTTTTCCCCTGTCCGTCGCAGTGCTTGAGTGTCGCAGGCACAGTCATGTTCGCGGTCACGCAACTTGTTCTGCAACACAGGAAACCAGTCGTGTCCATAGCGCCTTAAGGAGGTACCCTTTTTTGCCCATCGCTGCTCCCACCCCCCATAGAAACGATCGATCGAACTTTCCGGATATCGGGACATTAGGTTCCATCAGGCCCGTTATTGAATACATGCGTATGAACATGAGACGAATAGATTAGTACGATAAGTTATGTATGTTCAGTGGTAATGATGTCTTGTCTTGGGCCGGGGCTTCAAGCTGGGTACTTGGAGTTTGGTTTCACGTATGAATTGAATGAATGTATTATGAACGTGTTGGTTCTCATGTATCTCGACTTGGTGGCGAATCGGTCAAATAAGACTTTAACCCATTCTAGCGAGTTTCCCGGCACTACGGGTAGATTTTTTGGCGTCCCAAGAGGACAAACGACGGTATGCTTCGTGATAGGAGTCACACAAGAGCGCTAGCTACTGTCATAATATAACTTACATGGCATATATTCCTACAACCGAACGCTACGTATAGATAGTGTCGGCGAAAAAACATGACTCTTGATATCTCCTATGTATTCGTATCAATGACGTGCCAAATGCAGCTTGTAAAAAGAAAAAAAACGTCCAGGGAACCCAACCGTCTTCTACCAGTCCTAAGATGCGTCCAGCCGGGTAAGTAGCCATGAAAGAGCTATTAACCAAATCCCATTAATCAGTGTGTTTGACCCGAAGACTCCCTTCCTACGTCCAAAACGTGTTCCATTCGCAGGCGGATTCATATTCATAATCCCATGCCGCCAAATACTCTCTGCCACATGAGCCTCGCGGCTGCTTTCCTCTCCCGCACCGCACCACCGTTTCCGAGCACAGACTTGTTCTCGATAGCACGGCGGGAAATGTATGGCATCACCTAGGGTTTGCACAAGTGAGTTTCGGTGCGACCTTTCTTGGAAAAAAAAGGACGTGAAGCCAGACGGATACATACCTCCACGAGTGCACCGTAGGGAACGTACTTGACAACGCACGGCGTGCTACTCCTTACGCGGCCAACGAGATAGTTTGTGAGCGAATCCGACATACCTGCAATGCAAAAAAGAATGTGAGACGGACGTACGACAGAAATATGAGAGAAGAAGAGAGGGAGGTTGGACATACCGTATAACTGGCCAAAAGTAAGCCTCTCCGCAACGTCCGCCGGGACGGTCACGGTTCCTTTGTGGTTTCCATCGGCGCTCGCGTCAGTTTCGTGAGCCAGACCGGTGCGAACCAACTCCCCGAGTATCAATTCAGACGAGATCCAATTGTGCGTGCCAAAGAGGACACCGATGCGTGGTGCACGGCCAGCAGATGACTTAACATCATCGGCAATGACTCGCACGAGGAGGGCTGCACATTCATTGTAACAGGCGTCCGTATCTGGCTTAGTGAGATGAACCGGCGGGTATGGGTCAGGTGAAATCGCAACAGAACCCGATGCGGAAGCTGCCGCAGAATGCGCCGCAAGTTCATGGGGGTGATATGCACCCCGCACAAGTTTAACACCCAGTGCGTAGTTTCCCTGCCGTGCAAGCGCAAGTGAGCGTGCGAGATGAGTGGGCGTCCTAGCATCGATAGGTTAGTCAATTGAATCGGAGCAGCCGTCGTGCGGTGCGGAAGCGACGGTTTCAAAAGAGGACGAGGACCGACCTTCTCAAATAGGCTTGATATGTTACATAAACTATTGGCTGCAGCGCAGGCCCTTGAGCATTCCCCGGTCCAAACCTCAATCCACTCGTCAAGCCGTGATGATCAGGAATCTTGTTAAAACGCTCCATCAATGCATGTCCAAAAGCATCGATGGCGGGCTGATACCAACTGTTTGTCAAGTAAGTCCTATGAACATGCCAAGCAAGATTCGGGTGTACCTGTGCTCGGCATCAAGGATAATTCTAACGCTTCGGTCCTTGGCACGAGTGCATATCCTGTCCAAGTCATGGTAGAGTTCTCTGAGATCCTCTACGTCTTGTGCTGTCAAGGGTGAACTCTCAGGGATCCGAGTGTGAAGAACTGCGAGGTCCGAAGATTCAGGGGTACCGGGGTATGGGACTGGTGGACTCGACACAGGTCGGTTACGAGTTAAATGAAGAGACAAGTTGCGCAGCGCATCCGCATTGGGAAGGAGAGCGGTCTATACAACCGGTGCATGCATCAACACACATAACACGTTCGCGAAAAAAAAAGGAAAATGACAGGATAACCCACAAGCTTTATGGCAACCCAGGTCCGTCTACCTGCGACGTCCCGGGCACCGAATTCATCCTCGAAATCCGCAGCCACGTCGACACTCCTAATCATCTCCGCAACGATGCGTTTATGAACAGGCTGTTTGTTCGGCTTCTTAGAACTTGGACCCTCGTTGCTATGATGCGTCGGACCAGCAGCCTCGTGTTCATCCACTTCCACGCTGTATGCAAACAAGGCACCCTTGTTCTGGCTCCGCATCGTGGAGAGCAGAGGAAAGGCTTCACGCGCTGTTTCGCCGCCAACGAACTAGAACAAAGGAGGTGCGTCAGCGGTAGGCACGAGCATCGGATATGTGTATAGGATACGGACATGACCAAAGAACGTCTGCCTCACGACGCCTTCTATGACCGTCCCTACGAGGGGGATCTTTAACAGCGCATCGAGCATGCCAGGTGCATTGTCCACGATTGTCTCACACGAGGTGAGGCCGTACACGAAATAAGTGCGGAAAAGCGTTAGAAGAGGCGGTGGTACATGGTATTCAGGTTGAGAGCTGGCTTCGACTAGCTTGAAGGGTGGTGGTGGACATGATTTGGCGTCGGAATATAGACCGAACACTGCGCCTCCAGAAATTGCGGAAGCGACGAGGAGGGTAGTTCGGAAGGGGCGTCGGGTGCGTGTCCGCGGCGGTGGAGGAGATGTAAAGTGCAGTCTACGTGCAGCATGACCGGACTTGTTAGCAGTAAAACAAAGTGCAAGCGGTGCTCGTCGTATCGAGTACATTGCCGACTTCGTTAACAAGGTGGAAAGGGCGCGCTATTCTACTTTCTACGGAACGAAACCGGACGCGTGTCTCGGGTCCACCGTCTGAGACAGCGATGCCAGCCAGGTCCGCGCAAGGTCCTTCCGAGTAGTGGCGGTCCTGCAGGCCTCCGAGGGGCGTCGGGTACGGTTATGCAAACGTCATGCTGTATTCGGCTTTATGTTACCCGCGTCCCGACTGAATATTTGAATCCTATACCTTTCCGGATCCTATCTGGCTAACTACATTTCTTCCAAGCAATTGTCGGTCCTTCTCCTTCAAGATCGCATCACTGCCCGACCAACTCCCTGAACTCGAGTCCCCATTGCTCATTCCTTTTCACATCGTCCACGAACGCCTCAAACTTTTGTGCTCCCCCCGTAGTCGACGCACCAGCTGCACTGCCGATCGTGACTACTTTGATCAGGGCCGCAACCGCACGCATAGTGCTCCTCCTGAGTTCTGCTGCGCGCTCCAAGTCCTGTTTAACGGTGTCCTTGGTGACAGGTGCCCCCCGCATGGTCGTCTCCAGTGCAGGTGTGAGCTCGTCCAAGTGGGCGATGAGAAGAGGGATGCACAACGTCAGGGAAGAAAGACGGGAGATGAGAAGATGCGACAGCACTTTGATTTCATCCGACGGATCTGTGAGTGCAGGAAGGAGATGCGTTAGGTACGTCGGAAGGTCGAGTTTGTGGAGACATGTATCCAGCTATTCGGGATGAGGATAAGTCACGAGCGAAAACTGAATGTCCGCCTTAAGCTTACCAGTGTATAAAGGGTCTCCCAGGCGGTCTTGCGTGCGTCAAGTCCATCATCGACTTTATGCGTCCATGGACCCATTTGTACAGTCCGAATAAGTTCCGGGTTGACCTTGGTCTCGGCGTAGAGGGTAGGAAGAAGAGTTGGGAGGTGGTCTCGAATAAGATGTGGCTTCGTCCGTGCTGCAGAGTTTAGCGCGGATAACGCGAGACGACGGACCGTCTGCACGAAAGCTGTCAATTGCGTTCGCTAAGAGGATGAGGAATCACACACTAAATCAGCATCTTTCATCAAACTCAAGAAGTCCATGATTAGTGGTGAAAGAAGTTCGTCATAAGAAAGGGAACTTTCAGCGAATGTGTATCGAATTGCTGATACAACCGTGGCGCGTACGGCTGGATTCTCGTCGTGTATACACGTGTGGAGCTGGGGGAGGTAGCGTGATGGGTGTGTGGTTGTGAGTTTGCCCAAGCATGCCGCAGCAACATTTCGTGTCGATTCTTCCGAGTCGGACGTAGAATTATGGAAGAGAGGAGTCCAAATAGCATCTGCAACAGGCTCCAACTGTCCGTGAGAGCAATGCGTTACAACCTGTGAAGAATGATGTCTTCAGCGAATGATTGACTCGGAGGGAATCTCTGTAACCAACCTCCTTGAGCGCGTGAAGAGATAGTAGCCGCTTGGATGGGTCCCGCTCCGCAACTTTGAGGATAGCAGGGAGGAACAAGTGTAAGTTCCCGATCGCGATGTTTCCTTCCTCGCAGGTAAACCAAAGACAATCTAACTGCGACATGGAAGTTGTGCTCACCAGCCGCGAATGCAGCCGCAGTCCTGATCTCTTCTTCCTCTGCAGAAAAATGGTCGATGGCATTGTCGAACACGTCATGCTGGATAGACATATCGCTGAGCAGTATGAGGTGACACATCCTCTAAATATCACAGATACATACATAAAACGACCTAGCTCCCCCAAGATCAATAAGCTGAGGACAACAGTTGATGACTTGGCTTTCGATGATTTCTACTCGTTCAAATATTCAGATGGTCCCAAATGAGACAAAGACAAAGAACCGTACTTTGACAGCCTTAGAATACTCTGCAATCGTGCCAGCAGCAACGCCTTGGGAACTCCTGACGACCTGCCCAACACACTTTGCAATGTTGATTGGATTTGCCTCTGTCTTTGGAGACTTTTCAGCACCGATGACAAGGTTGGGAACCACGTGTGTCGCAATTTGTGTGTCTGCTTGGACCAGGGCCGAGAAGAATGCAAGCAAAGAGTCCAGAGCCGCACCGGAAACCAGAGGTGAATGGGCAATCTGATAAATATCAGCGAGTAATTCTTTTTCGACTACCGGGAACGTAATGGAAGGTGACAGTTCTAGGAGAAGAGCGAGAATGGAAAGCGCTTGCGAAAGTAGAGAGATATCCGAGGTGCCAATGTAAAGCTTTATTTGAGGAATAAGAGAAGGCGGGAGATTAGCGGGTATTTCAGACTGATATCTATTGGGTGTTTGTTGAGCCGTCAGGAAGGCCGGAGGATAACTCTACCTTTTCAATAAGGTGTCCAGCGCAGTAAAAACTTCTGGTTTTCCACCCCGACCACTCTTCTTCAGTAGAGTCATGATCCATTCCAAGCAGGAGTTGACCCATCCGTCATCAATATCCACGTCCCGAGCAACCTTTGTGACAACCTTGACCGCACCAGCAGTATTTCCAGTGGTGCGACATATCGCCTGCCACTCCCTTCCGCTTTTAGACCTTATCATATCTGTGGCACATATCCACAAGTCGGCCACGCAGTCCTCTGCACAACTGCGCACCTCCGCATCCGTATCATGCGTGCTGAGCCGTTGCAGGGCTTCATCGTAGACTCGTTCCGGCCAATCATTGTTCTTCACCGGTCGCGTGGCATTTAGTAACGCAGAGAAGACACGAAATGCCTCGGACGCAACTCGCGGGTGGCGCTCCCGGAGGGACTTGAGGAGGACAGACGTAAGCGTGGGAAGTGACGGGCTAGATACTGCAGGTGCATGCGTCGAGAGGAAAAGGGCAAGGAACGAGAGACAGGTCAAATGCAGCGTCGAAGTTGTTGTAGTTGGCGACTGAGAAAGGACACTTTTTGACGTCGCCACGATTGGTCCAACCTGACTGGATAGCGACCCTGGCAATACGCCAAGGAGAGCGTAAAGTAATTGAAACCCAGCCTGTACGGTTGCCGGGGCGGTCTTCGGCGGTTTAAGCTGACCAAGTAGTGCCTTTGACAACGCAGGGACCTGTGACCTTAGAAGCGTGTAAGGCGTCTCCTCGACGTCCATCCGCTCTTCGCTATCACGCTTCCTCTTTCCGCGCACAGCAGAGTCTCCTTCTAGGCTCTGCGGCAATCCACCGTACATACTCGTTTGATTGAGCAGTGTGGCATACGCGGCCCATACCTCGAGGCGGACTGTCTCTTCTCTGTCGTTAAATCGTGATATCATGACGGGAGAAACACTTTTGTACAGCGAGACCAGAAATTCCGGACGAGTAACAATCACAGCTGATAGTAATTTTGTTGCAGAACGACGAATCTTGTATGAGGTATCTTCGTCGTCAGAGTACCTGAAGACGATTAGTATGCCAGACACACACCATGGTGCGTTAACGAACTGATCAAGCTCTCCATCGTCGTCCTCGTCACCCGCATCTGCCATCTCTTCATCTTCGCCACCGTCTTCGTCAGCATAATTCTATGTGGAGATCAAGCGCTCTTTCGCGATGTGAATGTAAACCAACTTACAGGGTCATATTTGATGTACTGAATCCCTACTTGTACCATAGAATCTACGAATGACGTGGCTTCTCCGGGCGACCTCAGTAATAATGTCTCCAAAGCCTATAACAGGTGAGCGAAAACCAAAAAGTCCTGGACGCATATAAGCTACCTGCAAGCATCCCTCCCTCAGCTCGTCATCCTCACGTTGCACTGCTTGTAATAGACCAGGTACGATATCTCCTAACGACGGTGTCAACTGTTGCGGCGACTGCCTGAAGATCGCAGCGACAAGGTTCACTGTGGTCCTTTGTTGCTCTAGGTTAGCGTTTGCTACGAGGAAAGGCAAAATGTTGTTCTGAAGTAAAGTGGAGAACAACTCCACTGGAGCGACGGGGACAAATTGAGACAACGTGGATATGGCGCGTTTTCTGACGGCAGGGCGTGAATGTGTCAGGAGAGGGGCAATGGCGGTTAGTGGCTGTGGACTCAGAGAAGGATCAGCGAAGTGAGCTGGAAAACGGGTGATAAGGATCGAAAGTGTCGATAATGTCTCAAGTAGTGTCTCCGGGGGCGTGTCGGGCTGGAGTAAACAATTGTCAGAAGAAAATTGTTTCAACTGAGTTGATCTTACATTAGAAACTTGTGCAAGTAGTTTTGGCGTAAGCTTTGCACAAGCCTTTCCAGCGATCTTGCCGTCTGGGGGGAGTTCTGATGTAATCGTCTTTAGGGCTATGGAATGGCGTCAAAACACATCACTTCGCATGATCATGATGTGTAGGTGCTAACCAAGGCCAGATATATCTCGTAGCTCCTCGTCCTTTCCGACCGAATAGTTGATAAGACTGTCTACGACAAGTTCCATCTGGTTCTCTCTGATAATCTTGATGAGTTGTCCGAGACTTTAGTACCGTGCGGCGTGATCCTTAAGGTGATGAAACCAACGCTGAGCGTGGATGTCAAACACACCATTTGACTGCCTGATTCTTGACCTCGGAGATTGTATCTTCGATGAGTTTAAGCACTTGGCGGAGAACTTTGTTCTCAGTGGCCTCGTCGCCGAAAAAACTGTTTGGATCCTGCCTGATCTCCAGCATTAAATCGTTCAATCCCATGAACCTGTGGCACAAGTTGGGAAACTTCAGAACCAACACTCTGACACGTCCAGGGAGTGATCGCCAACCTGAAGTCCTGGTCCGTGGACTGCATCTAGACTCCCCAGGAAAGTGAGATAGTTGTTCGCGGGTACATGAAAAAGACGAACGTACCTTTTCCACCAAACTATTCATCAGGTATGTTTTCGTCATTTTGAAAGAGGGGCGGATGAAAGACGCCTACAACGAGTGAGGATGTAGACAGGAGCCACTGACTTTACCAGGGTACAGCCACCGCCTGTCATCGCTATAGTCGGCGGCATCTCGGCTTAGGACAATGTGACATTATGGTGTCACACTATCTTGTGCGACGCGGACTTTGAGTAACCATCTCCGATTAAAACTGCCAGTTCAGGAGATTGCAACCAAGTACTCCCTGGCCTCATCAAGAAAGAGACAAAGGGGTTGCATGAACGAACAACGTTACGGTGTTCCGTGAAAATTTCAGATGGATGGGCTTGAGCTGATGGTTTGAAACTCCGAACATCCTCGAGTTGATCCGTGTTACGATGGAGGAGATATGTGAACGCTCTTGGAACATTTCTAATGAAAATGCGATTTACAGGATTCGTTATATAAATAAGTATTACTATTCGAATGGTTACACTCCAATACTACCAAGGTACGTGCAAATGTTTAATGATATAAATGAGCATGGAACAAAAGAAAGTCACAGATGGACCATTGATGTTATCTGAATCCAGCCCAGAAGGAAATATGAAGAGACAACTCATTCTAGCGCCAACCTCATGAATCGCTGTCGGGTTCCAGCACGCCAGCATCAAATAACAACTTGTGCGTGTGCTGAATGTCTGGTTTGATGTCTCCGTTCAGGGGTGCAAACCACTTGCGGACTCTGCTCCTTGCCATATGAAACTCCACACACCAGAACAGACCATCGTCCTGCGATGACATGGTTAATCCAAGGACACAAACCGTGGGTGGATTTTCTTACAGCTCTTGTCCTTCCTTGTTTTGCCTGGCCAACGACTTTGCCACGATACCATTCGCCATCACTGGCGCAAATCCATACACTTTCTCTGCTCTGAAGATAGATTTATAACGAATTCAACCGCACTAGGGTTCTGGCGCTTACCTTAAAACGATACGGCCATGGCTCGTCGAGTTCGTCTGGCTGCGTTTCCGAGAAGACAGGGTCTCCCCAATCACCATCGTCCCAGGTGGCAAGGTCAACGGAGTGCAACTCCAATCTAGCTGGAGCGGGGCGCCTCGTCATACTGCCATAATATGATCCATTGGCATGTGGACTCTGTTGACCGTACGTTGTTGCAGTAGACATGGGCGCAGATTAAGCAAGCTTGAGGGGGGTTTGGAATGCTGGTTATCGGTCACCAACCATGGCTCTTATACATCGTAACAGATGGACCTGAGTGGACAAGACATAGGCCCCCCACAGCTTGTGGTTCCCTTTGTTCTGTGCATATCTGGAAAGTTGTGGAAGCACGCTTTGTTTAGAAACAATACAATCTAGTCACCCAGGTGGTCCTGGAAATACAATAGTCGTCATACATATGGAAAGTATCCAATGACGAGACCACGAGTCTCGGGATGATCTGTGGATGTCCTTGCTTTGACCCACATAACGCCATTATTGAAAGGATACCACAAAAGCACACGACAGCTTGCCACACTGTACAGCATACACGGAGACCCAGCATGACGCAAATCAATGCACAGCTCCGATGATTGTACTCTCAACAGGCTGCATGTGACACACTACTACGCCGCGCCTAGTATGGGAACGGAAGCATTTCCTCTGTTGGCCCAGTGGTGCCATCCTTCGCTGTGCATTCGTCCAAAAAGTCGAGAAGGACGTCCTGGTACCGCCTACGTCCCTTATAAAACGCAACGTCTTCGGGCCAACTCCTGACTGCGCTTGCCAGGCGTGCCGCGACACCTCGCTCCCGTGCGAGCTCTTCCACGTTAAACTGATATGTACGTATTCCAAATACGATGGCGCCTGTGCGGGAAAGTCGACGCAAGGTCTGTCTTTCGCTCCTGAGGCGCAGAGTCGAAGGAGAAAGAAATGGGACGTCCCTGGTGCCATGGCCTCGCCCACCAAAGTCGTCTTCTGGCCCGTTAAGAGATTCAGACCAGCTGAGCTCCTCGGGATCGATGTTAGGTAGAGTTTCATCCATACCCAACCCTGTCTCTGGAACTCTCGATGGGACGACCTGTATGGAATAATTGTTCCTAATCACCGGTTTGTCGAGAGGCAAGCATTGGAAGAAACGGTTCATGCTAAGTTGCAGCTTCTCCTTGACTATGGGTGGTTCGTTGGAGACGTCTACAATGTCTTCGGGAAAAGAGTGCTCTTACACTGAGGCACCTCACCCGAGAGGTGTATTTCGTCTAGCGACATCCCAATTTTGTCGCGCATACGCCAAAATCCTAACGGAGATGATGAAAAAAGTCATCGTTCAGAAGTCAGGCAGCACAGGGTGAAATACAGACCTGGCACACATATGAGTCCTGCCTGAAAGTAGTATTTCCCATCCGTCCCTTGTCCAATACAATGAGCGGCGCAAGTTGTCATGATCCGTTAGTCGTATTACCTTCTATCATTATTGCGATGTCATCTTGCATCCTTGATCGAATAGTCAGCAGCGTGAACGGTCAATAACAGCAACAACGTTCCTCTACTTACAGGCCATTTACTATCTTGAACGCCTCCTCTCCCATTTCCACATCGTCCATTGATTCGAGGATCCCAAGATCGTATTTTTCTCCGGTCTCAAGGACCTCAATTGTCTTCACCGGCGTTTTGCCATACCATGATAGGGGTATTTCTCCGACAGTCGGTATAGAAGCCGATGCCGGGAGACGTGAGATGCGGAACGAGGACGGATACCGTCGAGGTAAATATTCCGCGAGCTCGTACAACAACTCTTTCACTGAAACGCAGGCTTATCAACCGCAGATGTAGGCAAGGCTTTCCCGGAACCACGAACCTGCTTCAGCTCCACCTAGAACTTTTACATTTTCATCCTCGCGAGCAGGGAGGACGCGTAGGACCGTTTTCCCGCAGTGGTTCACTCGGAAGGTACGAATTCGTCGATGGAATGAGAAAGATTCGTCGAGTTCCATCCATTCAGTCCAAGGCATGGTACGAATACCCATCGTTACACTAAACGAACAGATCGAGCGTGAGCGATGCGGACTTTCGACGTAAAATACACACGGCTTCGTCGTATGGGTCATTTTCATGAATATGACGACATACAAGACAATCATGCAAGGACTCGACTTACTGGTACTCGCCCCATCTGAAGGGACGGTATGGCACGGGCTTCACGTCCCTTATCGAGTGAGGACAAGGTGTTATCTCTGGGTACTCAAAGGCTAGAGGGGACCAGACTTTAATGTTTGGGATAGATTAGAGCCCCGTATGCGACACATTATTAGTAGCCCTCTCGAAACATAACTTCAACGTCTAACACACCTCCTGGTTCTCGATCTCTGTTCGGATCCTTCCGGTGCGCTGGTGCGGTGCCAGGATTGCTCAACACAACTTGGGTTGTGCCATGTTGTTTAGTTCGGCGCCATCTGAGCGCTCTATAGACAGAGTAGATTGCGAGCGATTGGAGGACAATTGGGAATAGGACATGAAGAAGGGCAGTTTTGCCTGCGAGACTCGGGATCCACGCGTTCATTGTTGAGGCGGGACCGATTGATAAGAGGATCAGTCCTTGCGTGAACAGGTTTCCAATGGACTTGAGTCAACGATAATTTAGCACCGTTGTATTCTTAACTGGTCGCGAGGGTGTTATTTCTTTCCCACTGAGTCGTCGTCTACTTTGTCACGGTAGTACACGACCCAACTTCGGTGCCTGGACGGTAATTATAAGACCATTAGAGTCGGAAATGTTCACCTCGTATGATAGCGAGTCAAAGTTCAGCCTGAGCCTGGACAGAGACGTACAGTGACCGTTGTCAATTACGTACGTGCAAAATATAAGCTGTTGGGGTGTTCGAAATCACCCCAACATTCGGATCGTTGGCGACGTGGCGACTGGCACTTCAAGTTGTTTTCCTCGCCAGGTTGGAGCCTCAGTGTCTCCTTGTTTTCACCCATGCCTTGGTTATTCTTCTCTTCTTTGCACTTATTTTCAAAGGTCTGACACGTTCCTTCCACAGGCGACCGGATATTCTTCAACATGCATTTACCTTTGAACGAGCTGTTGTGACACCATATACCTTCGCCACTATAATCGTACCGGCCATCTTCACTTACTACGTCATGGCTGTACTGGTCCAATTGCCGCGCACGCGTCTTTACCGAGCTGCACTCCTTCCTCTAGTGTTTTGGATGAGCTCCCGAGCTAATATGTCTCTGGATTTCTCGTGGAATCATCCAGGTTACGATTATTTCAATCAGGGACTCGCGGTAAGTGTCAAAGTTTCCCCAGGACTGTACGGGCTCAAATTCTGTAATCCAGCTGGGAATGTTTACCATTGCAATGCGAAGCACGGCATGGGTGCTTGCACAGCGGCCTTACACTAGATTGCCAATCTGCATGTCGGGAAATGGCACAGTCAATGTTGAAAATAAAAACATCCCCATCGAGCATGGCGCCTCTATCCCTTCCGCGATGTGGAATGCCTGGGATCTCGTTGTAAATCTCAGGGCCATTGGATGGATCGGGCCTCCAAAGATGCACATCTCCACGCCATATTTTCGAGTGGAATCCCGATTGATGTTTTCCTTGCTTTCTCTCTGTCGATTTAGCTGCTTGGTGCTCGTATTCGACGCCGTGTGCAGAGCCATCCAGTCGTTTGGACCCGACACCTTTGGAACGCCAAAAGGTGGTACTATCTTCGATTCATCGCTACCTTCGACGGAACGGTACATGAAATCATCCATTGTCACGGTGCTTTCCGCAATCGCTGCATACCTTATCATCGAGGCAGTTTACCAGTTACATGCAACATTGTTCACGATACTGTTCCGGCAATACCCATCGCAGTGGCCCCCTCTTTTCGACTCTCCTTTTTGTTCAACCTCGCTCACTAGTTTCTGGGGACAACGATGGCACCAACTCTTCCGAGAGCCCTTTATGGCGATAGGGAGTAAGCCCTTGGAAAGGTACCTTGGACGAGCTGGGTTCGTCATGGGTGCTTTCGCTGTTTCAGGCATTCTGCACGACCTCGGGATGCGAGGAATGGGCCGGGGCGGAGACACAATTCCAGTTGTGGGGTTCTTCCTCATGCATGGTATCGGGGTCGCAATGGAATATACTTGGAAACAGGCCACTGGAAAACGTGTCGGTGGGATCATTGGTTGGTTGTGGGTATTTTCCTGGTTTCTCCTGTGGGGACATCTTATCGCGGATGTTTGGGCACGGAGAGGTTTGCTCGGATCTGAATTCTACCCGGAGGTTTACAGCCCTACGATGTTGTTTCTGAATTGGATATCTCGGAAATGCGAGTCATTATAAGCGCTTGTCCTCGTTTTCATCACTTTGCTCAGGATACATCTAATACCATGAAGTAGATATACCGCATAGCCCTCGTTTATTCTAACATTCCGTTTACATAAATTCACATGTTCTAAAAACCATGAAGTTGCATTTTCTAAGATATATTGGATTCCGACCCGGTTTTGCTATTAGATTTACGACTCATGTATATCGATACTCGATACTAACATCTACTAGAAGATACGAGGTGACTGTCTTACAGCCGGGACAGGTTGTAAGGCTCAACTATTAGGTTATAATGAGCCTGTCTCAGCTCGATCTGTATGATGACCAAACAGTCATTCAAACAAGTGTACTGGCGCTGAATCTACCAGTATGTGACTAGTAGCTCATGTACCTGGGGACGGCGTTAACCACAACGAACAACCTTGCATTAAAGGAAATGAATATATAAAACCCTACACGGGGTTGGTATCACGTACTCGCTATCATGCGCCGTGTGTCACTTGCCTCTGAAGAACGTGATGATCTTGTGGTCCTCCGAGCGCGTTGGCACTGACAAGCAGGACGATCTGACGCGTGGTAGAACCATCCAGCGCCGGCTGCAACAGATGAAGGCGTCGGCGTTGGGAAGGTCACATCAGCGACAACATCGACTGAAATGCAACTTTCCGCTCGGTGAGGCCACGGGGGGACTGCCAGTCACTCGGATCAGGAAATTGAGGGAACATTCGGGTGTACGAAAAAAGAATAATGTAGCGTACTTTGAAAAAACCCTTTCATTTCCTGTTTTGCGAGGCGTCCTCCAATCATAGCTGAGCTCTACAAAGGCTTGTGGGAGAGAGTCCGTCAACCGAACATGTTACAGAACTGTCATTGCAAATTAGCGGGGCGATGTGACAGCGGTACCTGACGAAGAAAATAGGGGGCGCAGCAGGTCAAGAGGCACGAGAGGCACATTCTGTGATTAATCGTAGGAGGGGCCCGGGACTGCCACACGACTTGCGCCGAGAATCCCTACTCTACCCTGCAAAGCATCTTCAAATTTGTTTATTTGTTTATTCGTATTCTGGGGCGAAGGCGCTTGCGGGATTAAAATATTTATTCCCGAGGCCGGTGGCACGGTGCAAGCGTGGGGCGCGATGGCCATGCTTCTCCTTGGGCGCAGGTACCATGGTCATAGACGGGCTTGGTCACCAGACCAACTGTGCACCGCCGAGGGAAAACTATTTCACCTCGACGTATGTATACGGCTCGCGGGGTGGGAATCTCCTAGTCCAGGGAAAGAGTTCGCGTGTTTCTCATGACCAACACAGATCAAGCGCATGCCTATCGTCTTCCCCATTGGTGTGGGTTGAGCTTCGCTCGAAGCTGGCTGGGTAACACAAGGAAGCTACTCACATGCAAAAGATGGGGTGACGGCATGAGCGACCACTTTTATGTAAAGCGACAGGAAGTCCACCAAAGTTGGTGTGGAAGACGGCCGTCAGCAAGGCGTGAACTGCCATCCGGACTTGAACGTGATATGAGCGTCGTTTATGCGGACATTAATTTGCGGCTGCCCCGAGCAAGTTGTGCTTTCTGCTTCCCGGCCAAATGGTTGTCTATTCGGATCTGAATCCTAGAAGCAGTGCATGTCGCTCTCGCACTCCAAGGGCTGTTGTCATTAACAACGTTCTTCCTGTGTTCATGGCATGTGTCCTGTCTCGAACAACTGCGCACCTGACTAAGGGTGGAGTTTGCCTACTTGCATCGGAAATAGCTGGTCATCCAAAATGAATGTAGCCATAGCGGGTGAGGCAAATGTTATTATCCTGTGAGCCATACATATTCGCCTTAAGCTGGAGTCCTCTCACTGAGTAAAACGTGTAAGTAGCATCATGACAGTGCCAAGGAAGCGTGGCGGACAGATAAGGTGGGGTCGTAAAAAATGTAAGGTATCAAACCGGTGTATAAGCAGGGGGAGGCTCTTCAATGTTGTTGGAGGCTCCCGTGTGCACGGGGGCCAGTGCGGATGGACGTGCCACGTTTGGTAATGGCATGGGGACGGACGGACGCGGAAAAGGTGCTGGTGCTGGAGAAATCGCGACTGAGGGGCTTCGAGGCGAAGGAGAAGAAGGCAGTGAAGCTAGAGATGACTCTACTACATTCGTCCGCGTGCTACGGGGTGATGCAGGTGGCGAAGAAGAAGAAGGTGGAGGCACAGTGGGCTCGTTTCTGCGCTCGGAAGATCGAAGAGCGAGCGGTGTGGTATCCAGCGACGAGATAGGCCTCGATATGGTACTCGAGGGCGCGCGCATCAACATCGGTGATGCTGGTGCAGTTGGCCCTGGTGTTGTGCAGCTAGTTGATTGCGATCGCGAATAACTGTGATATGGATATGTGTCATATCCGCGAGGAGGATATTGGGGTATATGTGTAGGCAGTGGAACAGGCGATGTAGCTTGATGGTATGTATGATAGCCAGCAGGGACTGGTGCATTGTATGGCTTGATTAGGTTCGATGACCGCCTTCCCATCCCATCATGAGGGACATGAGACAAGCGCACCACCCTCTTCCGAAGCCGTCGCCGCCGAAGACACAGGCCGCATATGAGAAGAAAGATAACGAGCACCCCTGTAGCGATGTCAGAAAATATTTTACAACGTATTGGAAAGGACTAACCACCGGCGACCAGGATACCGATCATAGCTGATTTCGACAATACACAACTAAGTATGTAGTTGTATGGGTCGAGACACGATGACCGTTAATGTGTGGGAATGTGTGTGGCCGGAGAGAAGCTTACGAATATAGCATGTCATCACAACTGGCAGACACCACTGGAAGGCACGACGACCACACCATGACTGCAAACGCAGTCTGACCCACAGCTCGAGCACGGTGTTGGCGCATAACTGGATGATGGGAACCGGGATGCACCGTCGGTACCACTTTATGGACAGAACGTGCGTAAACGGACTTGCCGTGGGGGAAGCTTCGTCGCTGAGCCGATTAGTATGAGGGGAAAAGAATTTCGAGGAACAGGGGATGAGTTGTGCGCTTATATCTCTCTGCGCAAAGGCACCGCCACAGGTGTGGTACTAGGAGGGTCGTGCGCACTCCGCAGCCTCGCCAAGCAATCAACAAATATCACCTCATTAACGGAGTCTCTCTTTGAAAGGCTCAGCTCAGGACGGAAGTGGGACGATGACATGTTCTTGACCGATGGCCTTGACTCGAGGCTGTGTGGGTGACAGACAAAAGCACACTTGACAAGGACAGATGAAATCATGCAAATTAACATGTCCATGTCGACTTGGTGTAGAGATAGCTCACAAAGTACCATACAGCCAGTCATGGTAAACGCACACAATTGGATTCGAGTTGAATGATGAATCCGGTATGCGAATGAGAAACTCAATCTGATAAGTACTATGCAAATGACAACTTGCGGGTCCGACAAGCTCTGCTGTAAATATTCTCAGCTTTCAAGGTCCACCAGCTTCTCATGGCTGAAACAGCGCGCTCTGAGAACCCGGGAAAGGAGGCTTTCTTGGTGAGGAAGAATGGCATTGACCGTGCGTCCTCGTCGTTCATCCCTGGATAGATGTCCTGAATCCAAACATTCACCCATTACGTTCGCGACAGAGTTTGTCCAAGTCCTCCAGCATCGCACTGACGGTCGTGCGTATGTCCACTACGAAGGCTCTGATAAACGATTGGATGAGTGGATACCAGGGCCCGAATTGCGTCGCGTCAAACCCGACTCAGACGCTTTGCCATCACGAACGAACAGTGGAAAGCGCAAGAGGGAGGAATCCACAAGTCGTCCTGGTTCGCCGACCAATTCTACGCGGGCAAGTTCGTTAGAGATGCCACTTCTCCCAGATGCAAAACCCGCCCCGGCATCTCAGGACACTATGACGGAAGATGACTTTGATGTTCAACACTATAAACAGATCACTGCGCAGAGAAACTTTGATAAAGTCAACTTTGGACAGTGGCAGATCAAAACTTGGTACTTGTCCATCTCTCGGAAACGAAGTTGCTAGAAGCATATTTCCCATAGGTACTTCTCTCCGTATCCATTCACGGAGTCGGAAGCCGAGGAGAACAGCACTGCCCAAGGCAGACCCTCTACTCCGATTCTTAAGACACCAAGTATCACTCGGCGATCGCACAGTCGGACTTCTGACTTCCTTGCTGGTGGCCTCACACGTTCTTACCTGGCTGGTGAAAAGTCCGTTTTGTGGGTCTGCGAGCGATGTTTCAAGTACATGGCGGAAGGATCGATATGGGAGTTACACGCCGTGAGCACACACACACAAATTTCTGACTGGAACGGTGATGATGATGATTTCAAGAAAAAATGTGACAGAAGACACCCGCCTGGTAGGAAAGTCTACCAACGAGGAGCACACACTATTTGGGAGGTCGACGGAGCTAAGGAAAAAGTGGGTCAACTGAATAATCAATGCTCACTTCTGTCAACCTTGTGATTCTACACAGCTCTATTGTCAAAATCTGTCTCTTTTCGGGAAGCTCTTCATTGATGTCAAGACGTTGTTCTTTGACTGCGACAACTGTAAGGGTATAGTTCTGTCTCCCACACTGCAAACCTCACTTTTCTACAGTTTTCTTTTATATACTGACGGATGCGGATTCGATACGGGATCATGTATTAGGATTTTTTTCCAAGGTTACTTTTCAACGAACAACTTACACTCATCTTAGTTGACACACGATTACAGGAAAAGTTTTCTTACGATGACTACAACCTTGCCTGCATAATTGTCTTGCCTCCATACCAGCGCAAAGGGTATGGAATGCTCATGATAGAATTTAGTATGTAATCCTTTACTCACCCTTCTGACCCCCATTTTTATGCCCCATCAGGCTACGAATTATCCCGTAGAACCGGAAGAGTCGGCACCCCAGAACGACCGCTGTCAGATCTAGGGCTACGCAGTTATCTCACATACTGGGTTGCAACTCTCATACGTTTCTTCCGGTGTGCTTTCTCAGCCGTTTCCCGAAGCTTCACCTCTCACCCCGGCGCCAGACGTCTGTTAACGGTATTGCCACCTGAATATGCGCAAGTGACAACAGACCAATGGATGCCTGATATCTCACAACTTCAGTCAAGCGAGGGCAGCATGACTCGTAGAAAGCGGCCAAAGGGATGGGATGGTGAGCTCAGTGACGTGGCGTCATCGACTGGGTCCCCCCCTCATCGCTTTGATGGTCTGTATCTATTGCTCGTTGTGTGGTGGTGATCCTAAGCGTTATTGACAGAAGCGCTGAATGCACTCCGACGGATCGAGACGATATCGAATCCTGATGGCAGCGCAACATCCCATGTAGTAGTTCAGTGCACGCTTGCTGAAATTGCGCGTGCAACCAACCTTCGAGTTGAGGATGCTGCGTTTGCTCTGAATGAGTGTGGCCTTCTCGCACACGTACAGGTAGTAGAAAATGACAACACAAGGCAACAGATCGGTGTCACGCGAGAGATGGTCGAGGTGGTAGCGAAGGAGCGACGGGTCAAGGAGATGTGTATGAGCTTGGCGCACGTCTTATTGTAAACTCGTCATGTCAGCACTTTGCCTGCAGGTACGCTCAGAAGCAGAGGATGCATGTTGTATATAAACCGTAAAGCGTGAAATGCATGACATGCATAGCGTAAAAGATACAACGGGAAAGACTGGGAAACACCGTTCACTCCAGAGCTGCCTCTTGTTCCACAGCAAGAATGTCCTGACGCTTTTGTGCCACACGATCTGCACGGCGTTCCCGAGCAGCCTGAGTGGTATATCAGTCAGCAACAATGATGAAAACTGACGCTGATTACAGACCTTGTTCCTGACACGACGAGCCTCCATTTGGTCCGTGAGGACTTTTGTGCGGTTCTTCTCGGCTTTAGCTTTGTGGATGTACTCCATGAGTACGCGCTTGTTCTTGAAAACGTTACCCTTTGATTTCTGGTAGAGGGAGTGGTAGCTGGGAGCAATCCAAGGCGTCAGATCCAAGATTCCCGCACGGCGGCACGCGGAAGAGACCCACAGGTGCTTGTCGATCTTGCCTGCATCTCTGTATTTCCTCAACAATCGCCTCAAAACACGCTGTCTCCGCATCCATTGTACTTTTGTAGGCAGACGAGCCTCGGCAGTACCCTTTCGTTTACCCGGACCGGTGTGGCGACCTTTGCGCTTTGCAGCAAGGAGCTCACGTGTGCGAGCACGAGAGTGAATGACGGTGGGCTTGATGATAACACGGCCGTCTTTGATGAGTTTCTTCACATGCGAACGAGAGTTGGCGTTGGCGATCTCTGCCTGTTCGGCAGGGTCGAGCCAGATTTTGCGCTTGCCGACACCAGCGACGGCTGCGGCGAGCCGCTTTTGAGAGCGTAAGTTGACCATGGCGGTGTCTGGCCAAGAGAAGGTGATTGACGAAAATAAACAAAAAGGAAACACAACTGGGCCTACCTTGATCTTGAGGGTGTCGGTGGAGAACGTCTGTCGAAGAGTCAGGATGAGGATTGGATGGTGGCTTGTTACGTAATCAAGCCACAAACCTTGAATGGGTAAAACTGTACAGTCGGGGTGCCGATTCACGTGATGCTGTGCTGAATAAGCATTGCCCACGGTCTCGGTGGTTTTGTCCCCATGCATTTATGGGCTGCCGAGCAGGCCAATTTGCGATTCGTCGATGCATTTTTGCACCCTGCGACCGGCTCCACGGTGGCGGGATATTTCGAAAATGTTATTCCGTGTCATGATCCGCACAAGTAATAATATTCCCCGCACGATTTGCTGGAAATAAGTTTCATGAGGTTGCGACTCAGATCATAGTGGCAGGGCCTCGTATGCAGTCGACGTGTAGGGTCTTGCACTTGTCGGGATCGTTCAAATGTCTGATCTGAGTCGCCCTACCAGGTGTTAAGTATTACTTGTAATCGACGGTTTCATATTTGCCTGCCGTTTTTGTCAAGCTCAGAACGCATCCTTAGTCACCATGATATTATTTTGATTGTTCTCTTCGCCTCACCCCCGCATCATCCACATCGTCGTCGCATCGCAGCCGCTCCGTTTCTTTCTCACAACTCTCAGAATGTCCTTGACGAACTGATCATATTTTCTTTCTCTTTCCCTTTCTCAAAGTGTTATACTTTGTTACCTCACTGCCACCCTCCATCGTCCCCCTTCCTCCCTTCCCTAGGCTCTTGTCATGGCCGTTCCAGATTCGATAGATAATCCCCCTTCTCCGTCAACATGCGGCAGCTGGAGTCGCCCTTCTACCCGTCCCCCAAGTCAGGCGCCCAGCCGCGCCCCGAGTATCTCCGCCGGAGTTTCTGGTGACAAAACGTCCATGCCCGAACCGCAGTCAGCTCCGTTGAACGCCAGGTCCCCACCTTCCCCCCCACCCAGTTCACGTCCCAGAGCACCTTCGAACTCTCACTCCGACGGTGGTCAAAAGTTCGCCCTCAAAGACCTCATCTCGTCCGCGCCGAAGCTGAGTCGCAAGTCTTCAGCCATTTCGACTGGCAGCAGCAAGAAGTCCGATTCGGACGGTGAGCGGAGATCCGTCACTGGGGACAGTACAGCCAGTCTGGCACAGAAGTACGGCATTTGCCAAAAGGTTGCAATCGGCAAAGGCGCTACCTCTGTCGTTCGACTTGCTCACAAATGGGATAGAACCGAAGAAAAGCTGTACGCTGTCAAGGTATGAGAGAAATAATATATCTCACCTTTCGTCCACCGCTCCGTTTACTACCTGCTAACGCCGCTTTCCAAGGAATTCCGTAAGAGACGAAAGAATGAATCAGAGAAAGAATACGTGAAGAAACTCACGGCGGAATTTTGCATTTCCTCCACCTTGCACCATGTCAATATCGTCGAGACAGTGGATCTCGTTCAGGACGAGAGTCAACATTGGTGCGAGGTGATGGAGTTCTGTCCGGGTGGGGATCTCTACGCTGCCATCAAGAAGGGAGGCATGTCACCCAGCGAGGTGGAATGTTGCTTCAAGCAAATCCTCACTGGCGTGTCATATCTACACAGCCAAGGTGTCGCCCACCGTGACATTAAACCAGAAAATCTATTTTTCGATACTAAAGGCCATCTCAAGGTTCGTGGTAGTGACATGGATGCAATCATATTATTTACACATGCCCAGATCGGGGACTACGGCGCATCAACTGTTTATCGTCTGCCTTGGGAGACGACGGTTCACATGTCCACTGGCCTTTGTGGTAGTGAACCGTACATCGCCCCAGAACAATTCTTAGGCAAACGTAAGCAGCCAGCTGCACTCTTTCGAGAGGTAGCCTGATTCGCAGCTCCTCTCAACTCCTCATAGCTTATGACGCCCGTCTGGTCGACATTTGGGCATGCGCTATCGTCTATTACTGCCTGCATTTCCAAGAAATGCCCTGGCGCGTCGCTCAGATGTCGGACGCGCTCTATGCCGCCTACGTCGCAGGGTGTGCCACCACTCCTATCAAGGAGAAGGAAAAGGAGAAGGACGCTGTTTACCCGCAGACTATCAACAACTTGAGCCCTCGTGCCTGTCGGAGCTTGATCCGCAAGATGCTCGAACCAGACCCGTCACATCGGGTTGCTATCGAGGAGGTTATAGTCCATCCATGGATACGAGAAATCCAAGTATGTCATGCAGTTGATAAACCAACGCATGTACATGCGCATGCGATGCAGCGGGTGCAGGCTCAGTTGAATGCATAGTAATGTGTGGCTCTCCTCATTCACGCACTAAGACATCATGTGCGTGGGTTGGATGGGGTAATAAGTGTTTGGGTGTTGGCTACTTGCTTACTTTAGAGATGTTATCCTACACATTGCACGTTCCGAGGATTCTTTCGACTTCTTCACATTCCCAATGCATGCGTACTGTATCGTAGTCATTGTAGTGCTTGGTCAATATTACCATTCCTCGGTTCTAGTAATGAAGTGCTGATTGCAATTAAGTTACACACAACGCTTGTATTCCCAAGATATCGTGTAACACAAACGTGGAGGTATAGAGTAAGAGGCAGTATAGTGACGCACGGCAACAGTGATTCAGGTCATGCACCATCGTTCCCTACGTTTAAGAGGCGAATGAACTCAAGGCTACTCAAGGGTATAAGCATATGATACTCACCACTCTCCCTCGTCCAGTCCTCGTGCCGCTTAATGTCCACCTCCGTTACGGTAGGTCGAGTACTTTCCAAACTCTTGATGAAATCTTGTATCTTGAGCGGCGGTTCAACTAGTTCGTCTGATTCTATTTCATCCCATGATTTCTCAGTTGCTTCTATATCGCCGGGCGAGCAGGGTGTCCATTTCACTTTGCCCGATGAAGACGACGGAGGAACAGGTTTAAAGTGGGTAGCAGATATGACCTTGCGAACTGGCTGCATGAGTGCATCACGGACTATTATCGAGATATCAGAACCAGAGTACCTGGAACGCGGGTTGAGTCGTGCGTACAATATGCGCGAGGATTGACGAAGCTTACCCTTCCGTACGCTCTGCTAGAGTGCGATAGTCTCTTGCTTCCAATTGACATGGCGTGGCGCCGATGTGGATTTCAAACATTCGTTTGCGAGCTTCGAGACCAGGGAGTGGGATGTATATGCGCTTTTCAAAACGACGCTTAATGGCGGGGTCGAGTTGCCACGGTATATTTGTCGCTCCTAGGACTAGGACACCAGTGTCATCGTGCCCCACGCCGTTCATTTGAACAAGAAATTCTGTCTTTATACGTCTTGATCCCTCTGATTCGGACTCATTGCGTGTACCTGCGAGAGAATCGACTTCATCGATAAAGATGATGGCGGGTTTGTTTTCGCGAGCCAACTCAAACAAGTTCTTGACGAGTCTAAGCGCGTATGATTATCAGACAGGAGAAGGAGGATGTTCGGATCGACTCGCCTTTCAGAATCTCCTTGCCATTTACTGACGAGATCACTCGAGCTCACGCTAAAGAACGTGCTCTTGGCTTCCGTTGCGACGGCTTTCGCGAGATACGACTTTCCCGTCCCGGGTGGGCCGTACAAGAGAATGCCTCTCCATGGGGTGCGCTTTCCAGTGAAAAGGTGGGGAAATTTGATGGGAAGGATGACGGCTTCCTTCAAGGAAGCCTTGGCACCCTCAAGGCCGGCGACGTCGTCCCATTTCACGTTGGGTTTCTCCGAAAGGATCGCACTCGAAAGACCGGCACGGAGTTTCTTTAATTCGGGGTCTTGATCATCGTCACCACCTTCCTTGCCTTTGCCGCCAACTGTACTCGCGGAACCATTGGCACTGACGGCCTTGCGTGATCTTTTCTCCTCTTGTGCTTGGATATGTTTCTTGAGCGTTTCGGCGCGGGTCAGGTATTCTTCAATCTTCGCTCGGATCAAAACCTTGGACTTCTCGTTCTTTTCGTCTGTGGCAACATGAATGGCAGAGAGCAACGATCTACATTGTGGACAAACATTTCTGGGCAAGCATGAAATAATCGAGAGAGTTCATGTATTGCTTGTACGACTCAGCGTAGTTCTGTTTGACATCTTCGTCAATGGCACGCTGAACAATTTCGATAGCTTTCTGACAGATCGTTGAGATGATTGACTCAACAGAGAGATGGGACTGCTTACGTCCAGGTTCGATTGACTCGACATCTCGGGAGAACGTGTAGCTGGAGAGGAGGACTGAAAGTCTTGCCGGGACGATACAACAAAGGATAACGACGAACACAGCCACAACGCGTAGGCTTTGAGCTGTGGCCGCTGCCAGGCGCAGCTCTGTTTAACAACTACATCTCGAGCTATGGAGACTGCCAAAGATACTGCCATCCCAGCACGACTCTTTTCCAACATCGTTCCGAATCTGACAACTGTGTTGGAACTCACACAAAGTGCTGAAGGAGTTGTCACACCACGGGCAAAGCAGGCACTTCTGCAGGCAGTATGTAAGTTTAGTAACCCCACATGTTTGTCATTATTGAGACAGCTAGCAGACAAATGACTTGAAGAGTACCTTGGCACAAGCTAAAGACTATGCCACTGCTCTCCCTGGTGGTGAATTGAACTTTCAGGAGCAGAATGAACTTATTTTGATGCTAGAGAGGCTAAGGGATCATAAATGGTGGTTATGGATGATTAATATGTGCAGTTGGCTTGATTTAAGCTTTTATATTATCAGGCAGGAGCTTGCTCATTTTGCTCACAAAGTTACAAGTGATGCCAATCCCTCTGCACAGGCAGCAGATATGAAAATGGAAGTTGACTCAACAGCATCTACTCCCTTTGGATCCTAAAGATTGGCTTGTTATGTTGGTTACATTACTGAAGCCTGATTTTTCTTTATGAGGAAATATCTCCAGGCTGTAAACACAAATACAAGTATGTACATAAAGCATTTTGCCACTGTGCCTGAAAACTGGCTGGCATTTATTCCTATGTAAGCAGTGGGTTTTTTTGTCTCAATATCACCAAGTATACAGTTGAAAAGGTCGTACTGCATACCAGTGGGACCACTAAAAGTTAATGCATTATTAGATACATGCAATACCAGATACAGTGGCTCAAAAAAGTGTCCCAATATTTGGCTATTTTGAAAAGACTTAACATTTGCAGGAGAACCAAAAGGTATTACTGTAGTAGAGGAATTACACTGATCATGTTATGAATGCCCCTGTCTGAACCTTATTCTTTTTCTGTATGAACCCCTAAACTAATGGATCATGTGACATCTTGACACAGAGTAATAAGGCTGCTATGCACCCTTCTCTACTAGAATGGCTCTGCTGGGATCTGCTATGTGATCTCTGGACTTGTGTATTTAATTTCTGTCAACCCTAAGACCCTGAGGGTTCTCTTCCATTTTATTTAATTTCTGCTTATCTTCTTTGCTTCTTAGAAGCCTCATGAACTACATGTTTATTTAATCTCTGTTACTTTACTCTCACATTACATAATCATGCTTCTTACACAGCTTGGTCTGTGTACACATCATAGTAGTATAAATGTGAATACATATCGACCAAGAACTTCAGTCAAGTTCTTGTTGGAATTCCCCTACTTGTAACACTTGTCTCTAAGTCAGTATCTTGTGGTAATGGCCTAGTCCTCTTTGGGTTAGAGTTGCCAACATTAGAACTTGACTATCTTCTTGTCTACCCTGTTACCATCATCCATCACTCTCACACTTGTTTCATACCTGCTGTGGTTATGCTTGGCTCCCAGAGCTAAGGGATTGTCTTATACACATGGTCACATTTAATCCATGATATCTATCCTTCCCTGAGTTAACACTTGTCTTCTCATTTCTCAATTTTACATTCACACTAGCACTAGAGCTAGGAGAGACCTTTAGTTCTTAGAAAAAGGTAGTGGGTTCCCTTGAGTGGGATCAAAGCATTTAAACACTACCCCAAAGTATGATAATTCTTTTGAATGGTCCACGTGAGGCCATATCTTTGTATGTATGTTACAATACAGAACTGTCTGGAAGGCTATTGGCTGGAAGTTCATCCTTTTGCAATCTAGTGAAGTGAGAACATTCTCCAAGATTTGTTATTGCATTACAGCTTATTTGAGCCGGGTCAGCAGAAGTAGCTAAAACCCTCATTGCTTTTATCAAGACAGCCATTGAGCCTTGGGCAAATGGAAACCCCTTTGATGATTTCCTTTGTATGTGGTCAATGGACCTACCCAAGAAAATTCCATCTCCCTGATACTCCTGATCTCTCTACCCTTTCCACATACTCCAAAAACCCTTCCATCTCTCTCAAACTGTAATTAAGCATGTTAGGATATCTCAACCAACTTGAAGCCATTATTGTTCAGTTGCAGGTGGAGCTTGCCACTGTAAGGAATGCCACAGGGCAAGGAGCCACCCATACTGAGGTGAAAATCAATAAGAAGGTAGAAGTCATTCCTGACCCAGGACTTTATAATGGCTCCTACAACAAATTTGACAATTGGTAGAGCAAGATGGGCCCCTACCTCTCAATAAACAACAAAGCCTTCATTACTCACAAGAACAGCACTATTGTATGTTTCACCCAACTAGGAGTTAAAGAAGGAAATGACAAAAATGGAGCTGCAACGTGGGAATGAGTCCAGCTCAAGAAATACCTAGCAGGGTCCAACCATGCATGGCCCAATACCAACACCCTCAATAAAATGTTTATGGCACAATTCAAGTTAGGAGCTAGAGAAGACCTGGAAATGCAAAAACTCCATGATTGGAGCAAGGAAACAAGAGGACCGAAACCTTCCTTACAGAATGGCTCATACTCTTTGAAGAAGCTAACACAGGTAACACCTTTGGTTGCATACTATTAGAAAGGAATGTCTGAAAGGACATAATGGAACAAATATTCTACAATAATAGAAGGAAGACAACTGTTGAAGAATACATAAAAGTCATCAAGAAGCAAGGAAACTTAATTGAAGCCTGAGGCATGAGGCAAATCCAGGCGTGCATCTGGAATAACACATGTTTTGAAGGAAAATCCAGCCCTTCATGAGAAGGAGCTGCCAAGACATATGGAGAAAGAGGTGAACCCATGGACATTGGAGAGGTACACAAGGGAAAGTGCTTCAACTGCAGAGGTAATCACTTCATCAAAGATTGCATAAAATCTTGAAAGGAATGCAAGGCATGTTACTTCCTTGGGAGAGGGCATTCCTGAAATTGCAGCCAATGTTACAAGGTCTGCCAGACTTCAACTGGTGAAAAAGAAAGTGATTTGATTTGGAATCTGAGTCTTCTAAAAGAGAGGTAGCCTGAACTGAATCTGCATCAATAAAAAAGGGGCATGCTATCTACCAAATGTATGGTAATGACTTTGATGCCATGAAGGCATATTTCACAGACATATTAGCATTGGAGGAAAAGGGAAAAGGCAGAGCTTGTCACATCCCAGAAATTCCTGAGTCCCAACTCTGTACCTCTGGACAACTATTTGACCAACTCTGGAGCACTCTCACAGAGAACGCTATCCCATCTGTCCAGACTTCCCTTGTCCCCTATTGCTTCTCTCCATTCTACTTTGTACAGTTGTAACTTTAAGTTTCATGTTAGTTTATCTCCCAACACTGTGTCTCACTTAGGAACACAGCTCCGGCTCTTACATCCCTGAACTCTCTGTTCTGTTACTTACTTACTTACCAAATTATTGATCCACTTACCAATTCCCATTACTAATCCATTCTGGACTTTGTATATAAACTCCTGTACTCTGAGCCATGAGTTGGGCAGTTCAAATATCAACTTAGATTCCTTCTCCTGATCCCAAAGCCAAAGCCTTGATAGCCTCCCTCTGATCCTTGCTCGACTTGATGTTTTCCCAAATGCCTAAGTCCTTTATCTGACCCAATTCTGAAATCTGGGATGTGAACTCTGGCAAGAGCATACCACACACGGTGAAGCTAAGTCCCGACTGCTCATACTAACCCCGGAAGTTGCGGAGTTACCCAGAGATCACGTTCTTAATAGTATATTCAAACTCTCGCTTGTTAAGAGTTCTAAATTATGGCTACACATACTACTCGTTCCCAGACCCACACCTTAGCAATAAACCCATCTCCTAGATACAACCCACTCAGCATTTTCAGTAGCAGTTGCTGAGGCCCAGAACTCATCGACCAGTTCCAAAGCTTCTCTGCCCATCAGATTCCGGTCTTGGTTTCCCAAGCACACCCATCTCCACAATGTTATGTTTTATTCTCTGTATGGACTACATTCAAACAGACTCAGGTACTTCCATATTATGTAACCCCGAGTAGATAACCTTCATATCAGTACATCTACACCTTAGTCATGAACTCCATCTCATACTGAGGTGAGATCAGCCCATTTATACCTTATGCTTTGTACTTACATCCTGTAGTATACTTCTACAGGTTATGAGCCCTGTTCTGGTGCTATAAC
>JBBPRD010000025.1:0-31731 GCA_038092855.1 Boletus piedmontensis
GCGTTTGAGCAAGTCCTTGTGTACGTGTGGAGATCGGATTCGTACGAGACAGCTTGAGGCGTCCGCTGTCCTCCATGGCTCCTCCCAACTCCAAGCGGTCACTCTCAGCCCGCTCTTCATCCATCTGACCCAGAAAAAAATCAGCGTGGTCCTGAGAGTCTTCTTCTTGGTCCGTCGAGTCGTCTCCCAGGCTTGAAGACGAAGGAGAACCTGATTCGTCATTGTTATTCCTGTCAAAGTATCCAGAGTCGACGAGCACAGAGGTAGAGACACGAATCTTCTTAAAGGGAGGTCCTTCCTGTAACCTGAGGAGGTCGTCGGTGGTCAACTCATCACATTTTCGTCTTGCCATTGGAGTTGTATGATGCATCACAAGCTAGTTGGCAATATAATCAAAGAGTCACATATGTGCCCCAGGTCACATGTGTATAAGTACCAAATTGGAAGCTTAGATGTTAACAGAAGGCTACGACCCCATACTTTCGTTGGACCGAGGGTACTTGAGTTGCAACTTACTTTTCTTGCTCCGGACATAGGTCAGGGTGTATCAATAACGTCTATTAACTTTATAATCCCCCCTATCCAGAAGTGTCCAATTCGTTACTATACCAAGGATACAGGGGATCCAGAGACCGGTCAAAATGAGTGTAGTCATCTGTTACACCGGAGTCGTTCGCCAATGAAGGACAAGCCGCTGAATGGGTCCTTTCAGGTGAAAATGTGTTTGACTTTGGTGGTGTCAGGGCGACTTGAGCAACTGGATCGTTTCGAAGCTCCAGGAGCTGTTCAAGACCGGGGCAAGGCACGCACGTTGCAAAACTATTCTCATATTGTTGGAGTGCGTGAACTGGTTCTTTGGGGGAACCAATCTCAGTCGGTGTCTGAACGAGTCTGGGCTTCAATCAGTTGTTTTTGCAAAAGAAAGGGTGCCTACGGTCTCTAAACCTCGAATTATCTGCGATGGACCAATCTGTGGTGTTTCGGAACCTGACAAGTTTAGGGAACAGCCAATTTTGTTTTTCCAGATTGTCGAGTGCTCGGAAGTGGCGGGATGCGAGTCTTGCCAGTTAGAATGTGTGCATGAAGTAAACAGAGGCAACAACTGCGGCAACGAAAGCGGGGAGAGCGAAGCGGTCGTAGGCAAAGGGGACACGGAAGCAGGGGTTGGAGAAAGAAGGCTAGTTTGGGAGGCGGGGGAAGAAAGATTTGAGTCTTGGAGAGCGGCGAACATGCTCTCGCAGTAGGGCGTTTGTGTTCGGCGGGTTCCAAATTGCCCAAAAGAACGCCCAGAGTTGGTGGCGGTCCCCCTCGTTTTATTCTTTGTTGAAAGTCTGTTTGTATCCTCGTGGGATGGCCCGGTCTTGTGGGAAGGGTATCTGGCGCGGTGCTCCGCACGAACAACTGCTGCTTTGCTGTACCAAATAGCCTTTTCAGTCTCCGGGAGCATGTTCCAGCATTGTCCAGCAATGCGACTGAGGTTCTGCTGACGCTTCTCGACCTCTGGAGGTACCGCTCGTTTGTTGAGAAAATCCGAACGATACAATATGAATGCATTGGGTGGTCGAGGGGTACGCTTAGGTACGTCACGCTTCTCGGTGTGCTGTCCCGAAACAAAGGAGCGGCACTCGTTAATGAGCGTGGTCTTTGAGGTTGGTGGCATGGTACGAGGAAAAGCTCTACGATGAACTCGGATAGACTGACGTTTTCCAGACAGTGTGGTCTAGAATGGAGATGGAGAATGAAGTTATCGTAATAGAAATGCAATTTCTTGGGGTGCTTCGGTATATCCGGCGTCCTGGAAAATGAGTCTACAGGAAGGGGGGAACACAAATCAGTAGTCATTAAAAGGATTGAAGATATATAACCGACCAATAAGGAGCGATAAACCCAAATTGGTCGTAAGCGTCCAGGCAGACGATAACAGGGTGTGGGAGGTAGGCTCTTGGATATAGTTAAGGAACTCTTTATAGGCGTTCGGTGAGGAGATATCAGGACAGGAGTCCATTCCATTGTTTTCAAGGGAGAATGCAGTGCGATGGTTACATTATGATGAAAGAGTTATCGCATAAAAGAGACCAGCACGGTATGCCCCAGGCCCAGCGTTGAAAGGTAAAGACCACGTGACCAGGACAGAGCAAGCTCGGAAGCTCGCGGTGACACGTTGCAGATTGCAGATCTGACATGTGTCCCCCACTCGGGGTGAATATATAAAGGATTGTTGCTTGTCAGAATATCGGGTGCCAGAAATGTTGCTGTACGCACCATCGCGTTCCCATCATGACTGCGGGGCTGTGATGACGAATCCCAATCAGTACCATTAACGTCAACTATGATCCCGGCAAAAAGCGTGAGTGTAGGAAAAAGCACTGGGAAAAAACCATATTGACGCCCTGGTGGTAAAACAACACGAGGCAATTGTCCACAAACATGAGGCAAGTTGTCTGGTCAGGCGGTCTGTGAGAGAATGGAAAAAAAAATGACATGTCAGCTCCAGTGTACTCGCGTGACTGGAATGGTGGGGTGTCGATAAAGAAGTTCTGTGAACGGACTTTGATACAAGCTGAATGACTTTATGTATCTTCCAGCAGGTGCTTCACCAATGCGGGTGGCTTCGATGGCCGGGCTGTCGGAGTGTTGTCCCCAGTCCATATGATGTTGGACACGGGAGAGGTTAACACTATCGGCGTTGCGTGCCGTGGACACAGATCTGTCTCCGCTTCTAAAATTTAACCCCGCGAACGGCCCAACTCTTATTCCGTTCGGGCGAGCAGGACGCTTTGGATCTTCCCCCCTGTTTCCGCTGCGTCCTCCATCTCGCCGCCAGCTATTACAGCAGCCCTGGATTTTAAAACCTGTATCATTAATATCTATTTATTACCTGTCCTTTACCTTTCTTCCTCATCCTCAAACCAGGTGTTATGTCTACTTCCACCGAGAACGCAGACTGGGACTTTGTGCTCCAGTTCGTCTCCGAACCACTCGACCTCGAGATGCCTGCATCGGAAAAATCTGTGTCTGGCAGAATCGAGCCACCGACCGGCGCCGCGGTCACTCAGGTGCCCACTCCACCAGTAAGCGGCCTTCATGTCCGAGTGATGTTGAGTATGACCTTCACCTTTGCCAGGAATCGTTCACCGCCTCCCCGGTAGATTCTCCTCCAGACGAAAATGCGTTGGTTTCGGTATCGACCACCTTTTTCCCTGGTGCGCAGAATCATGCTCTCCCACCCGATCTTGTCCTTCTATCATCCGACTCGGTGTTCTTCTACGTACACACCCATGTCCTCTTGGCTGCATCGGACAATAAGTTCAAGTCTTTGCTTCCACCATCCCCAAAAGCAGAGTCCGGTCCCATGGGCCCCGTAGTCCTCATTTCAGAATCCTCAACAGTTCTTAACATCGTACTGCACGCCGTTTACGACATGTCTTGTTCTCATTATTCACCTTCATTCGAATCACTCGCAGCCGCACTGAATGCCATGACTATGTATGGGATCTCGCTCAAAACACACGTTGCCCCGACCACTTCCCTTCACGCCCTTCTTTTGTCACTTGCACCTGTCTACCCGCTGGAGCTCTATACGCTCGCTGCGTCATACGACTTGTACGACCTTGCTGTTCCGACTTCAGCGTATTTGCTCTCGTTCTCTCTCGCCTCACTCACAGACGAAATGGCCGAACGAATTGGTCCCAAGTACCTAAAGCGGCTCTTTTTCCTTCACTTTGGACGCGCTGATGCTCTCAAACGCCTTCTTTTGCCGCCCCCTCATCCTCACCCTCCCACCCCGACTTGTGATTACTCAGAACAGAAAAGGTTGACTCGAGCATGGGCATTAGCATCCGCCTACCTTGCTTGGGATGCGAGGCCTGGTATGGACTTGTAAAATGAAGGAACATACCGAATTGACTCGGAATATGGTAGATCTGTCAACAAGTACCATGGAATCGGCCCTCGCGCCGTTGGGCGATCAGCTATCTTGCGAATCTTGCCGGCGGACGCTCCAAGAAAGGCTCAAAACACTCATTGTGCAGTGGTCGGTGGTGAAGGTATTTTTTTGAAAAATCCATCTTGAGGTTTCGACACTAAGCACCTTTTAGAGAACGATCTAGCCACAGATCGTTTTCTTCTCGCAGCTGAAACCATGGACTCGCGGTTATACCCTCATCTCTCAAAAAAGAGCGACGTTCTGTATGTCTAGATTCGGATTGTTCGTTGAAGTCGTTCGATTGCAAAATTCAGCATTCATACTCCTCTGCCAAGTGTAATTTTCTTCACAGCATATCATTTCCTTTTTCTTCCTCCAACTTGACGCATGTATACGTACTCAATCCACATTTCTATTGATTCCAACCTTCTCGGTATTTTTTTTTGCATTCAGGTCCACGCATGGAAACCTGTATTACGATGGTCATACGCATACACCCAAGTGATATCGATAGGTGCAATGGATATCAATTCCACTTGCGGCGCCATAAAGTAGGAGGTTCAACGGAGTGAGACGCTCAGGTTCGATCAAAGACCCTAGACAAAAGGGTAACGAGAGATTGGTAGTGGCGATTCAACGAGATGATGAATTTATTGGTATTATCGCGTTTTGTCCTCAGCTAGAATGGCATCATTGAGTTCATCCAATGGGGCCAGTTCCTTCTTCTCCACAAGATCAAACTGTACAACAGCAAAACAAATGTAAGTCGGAGGCACCCTGGAGCTGTGAGAGGAGTACTTCGTTGATGAATAAGAAAAAGTGACGATAGCTGGTATTCAGGTGCGCTAGAATCCAATCAGTACCCTCGTACACTGTCGAAAGGTTGTTGGAACATATATACCTTCGATACCCAGGGCGCAAATCTGATCAAAATGGTTGCTATAGATATGAGCGTAGACACGGAATAGCCTTCGAATAATGGTGCGGACGGTGTCCCGGAAATTGCGGGGGAACGGGACGCCTGCAGATTTAAAGGTTGAATTTAGAAGTATCGCAAAAATGGAGAGGGAGTTGTCGGGCACCTATCTTATTTGGAAAGACGTTCTCATCGTCCAGAATGTTTTGAGCCCAATTCATCAAAGCGTCAACGTATTCTGGAGCTGGAAGTTTGGTAGGCTTCTTGTACTTCACCCCGTCTTCCCACAAGTACTCATACCTTTAGATTAGTTAGGGATGAAAAGGGAAGTATATGTAGTTGTCTCACCGAGGGCCTGCAGACATGATCGGACACTAACCCATCGAGCTGAGTTACAGGGAGGATCGGTGTAAATCTCGCACATACCTCTTGCGGCGTACAGAACTCCGTTACTGTACCGTACAACATATTCAGGTGATTGAAGAAATCGACAGCTGAACTCTTGATGCATGAGCCTTTTTCATGGACGGTCTATGCAAACGTGAATCGGCGGACACACCATGCACAGCAAGCCATTCATTCAAATCTTCACCCTCCGGAAGCTGGACAGCGAGCCTCAAGTTGCCCGATCCCTTTGATGACAGAAAAAACCGTCGCCGCTAGCATCAGAAATGCATTGGTCCATGGTGCCGGCTCATGTTGCCTCACCAGCGTAGCTTCTGCATATTTGCGCAACTGGTACTGCTTCGTTCCCTCGGGTACATCCTTGCGAGGTTTGAAGGTTCGCGTCTTTCCTCTACGCGATAAGGGTCGCGATCCTGCGTGTTGGCTTCACATTCTTGGAAGAATATGCAGCCGATAACTCACAGACCAAAGAATGAGGACATCGTAAGAATGGACGAAGATGTGCTACGGTGAGTGACATGCGATGGCAGCTTAGAATGCCCCAAGATTGGCAAGGTAGTTATCGCCGCCTGAACGTTAACAAAGTCTTCGGGCGACAATATTCTCTCGGCGTCGATACGCTGACCAACGCCAGGTTTGCTAGCCAGGTCTTATCCCATGCTGAATGTACAAACTAGTCCCTTGCTATCCGTGTCTGTCCGGTATGGATCCGACGGCAGAGTGACCATCAACACTTTGGGACCACAGTCCAGTGAAGCTCTCAAGATCATCGGGACCGAGTGGGCTGTCATCGCAAGTAAGTAGTAGTATCTGTTACGCGACACGAAGGTGGCGGATAGCTGTCACTACCCCTGATCAATTGCTTTGGTGTGGCAACCGTCACAACTCAGAAAGTGATATCGATAATGCTAGCTAGAAAAATCGAAAAACCTACCCCGAAGTAGGTGCGTCAGAATTGGTAAATATTATGACAGAGTACATCGCAACAAACCAGTCAAAAGTAAACAACGTTCATTTTCCAACCCTTTTTGAGAGTGAAGTTGTCCAGGGCTTCTTTCGCTGTCGACGCCAGGTCGGCGGATTCGTAAAATACTTGTGCCATCTTGACCTTGGCACCGGTAGCGTTTGGCGTCGGGGATTGCGCTACGTGAGTTGACAAGAAGCCTCGATATCTGTAAAATGTCGTCAAACAAGGGGAACAGGGGGGAGTAAGAAATTACACACTGTTGGAAGAGAACAGAGAGAACGTCATCTGTTACTTCCTGCGGTAAATTCGTGCATAGCAGACGTGCGGACGGCTGTTGTACAGGCGCAGGCATAGTTGCTTCGAAAAAGAAATGGTGAGCCGTGATACACTTCATGACAGACCCGCATACCTAGTGGCCCGACATGCTGTACATTTTCTTCGTCGTCCTCGATCTCCATTTCCTCCTCGTCGCTGCCGTTCCCTTGTGATTTTTCCCGCTTTGCATTGGGGTGATCATCCATGGGGTCCTCGTCTCTCTGTCTCTTGTCTACAGAAGAGACAGTAATCTTTCCTATCTGTGCGGCTTCTGGTCGTGCATGTGCGGCAGTTGGAGGGACAAAGTTTGGATCCTCTCTTCGGCACATCGCATACGATTTTGACTTTGCATAGCTGACGCGCTGGACGGGTCGTGTTGATCTCAGTATAGGGGATTGCAGAGGAATGTAACGGACCATAGGCTTATCATAGAACACCATGCCCTCGCATGCCCTCATGGCGGTCGTCGCCGCAGCAAGATCAGTGAACACGAGGAATGCCTGTCCTCTCATTTTTGGGCTTTTGGAGGCTACGACGTCTACTACTTTTCCGTAGGTCGTGAAGAGGGCATATAGTTGCGAGCGCAACTCTTCCTTATTGACCTTGTCATTGAGATTGTTGACGTAGAGCGTTGTGTTTGGCTGCGACAGAGCCATGGTCGGTAATAGACCGGCCAGAATACGCGGCGAGTCGCATCTGCGATTGGGAGGCCTTCACTTGATCTGGCAAGTAACTCCCACAGATCCTTTGACATACGGGCTACCCTCTGCGCACTACGGTGCTCGTCGTGCTCGTCGTCGTGTCTCTCGCCGTCTCTCGCGTCCCTAAGCACAACACTTGTCCCATCCGACTCCCTGAGTGTGTTGTCGTTGCCAGCATCTACTTTGGTCGTGTTTTACTCCAAAAACGTAACTGGGCAAACAAACGCAAAACGGCATCCGAGTTATACATTTCTTCTCTTCCAAGCCGATGAAATTTTTGACGACCTCTTGCGACACATTCAGATGAACAGCTTACAGGTCTCGGAATGGCTCCCATCCTTTCTCATCCCATTCTTTACGCTGTCATACCCCACTTCCCCACCTCCAGATCCTGACTCCTTCCATGATTCCCTCTATTATACCACCGGCATCCTCGACGCCTGTGTCATCATCTCGTGTATCGCTGCCATGGCGGTGTTGCGCGACGTGACACGCATCTATCTCATGGAACCATTCGCCAAATGGAAGCTCACTCGTGACTGGGAGAGATCACACCGGGGAAAGGTTAATGTTGATGGTGCCCCCAACGGCTCGGTCAATGGTTCATCAATCCCAAATGGCGTTATTGGTCCTAGGAAAGGAGAGCATGCCCCTCTTACCATGTCAAAAAGAGATGCGCGTCGGATACATAGAAGCGTGCTGAGGTTCGCCGAGCAAGGCTGGGCTTTCATATACTACACCCTCAACTTCATTTTTGGCGTCGTAAGTCATTTTTACCAACGGGATGCAAGCAACCATCCAGGCCTAACACTCTTCCGTCCCAGTATGTGCATCGCAACTTTCCCACTCAGATGTTGCATCCTACGGATGTGTGGTTGCATTACCCTCACGTTCCCTTGGCTGGTACTGTCAAGTTTTATTATCTTACCCAGACCGCCTTCTACCTTCATCAAGTATTGATCCTCAATGCTGAGGCTCGGAGGAAGGATCATGTCCAAATGATGGCTCATCATATCATCACCATCATACTCATGGTTGCAAGTTACGCTTACAGTTTCACTCGCATGGGGTGCCTCGTCATGATGTTGATGGACTGTTGTGACATTTTCTTACCTGTAAGTGGCCCTTGAACGTCAAGTAGATGAATGATTCTCACTCAGTGGACGTCAGCTTGCCAAGATGCTGCGATATATTGCTCTATATACCCTTTGCGATGTGACCTTTTGTGTTTTTATGATCTCTTGGTTCATCACTCGACACGTCATTTTCATCATTGTCATCAAATGTACTATGGTGGACTCCATACAGCTTGTCACTGAAATGTGGGCACCAGAAAGAGGCAACTATTTCTCTCCTTTGATACACAAAACCTTCTGTGCTTTGCTGGTTGCACTACAGGTGAGTTGAGTGTACTCCTCTGCTTGTTGCATACTCACTGTCACGCAAAGGTGATTCAAATCGTTTGGTTCGGAATGATATGCCGCGTTGCATATCGGGTTGTGACCGGTCAAGGGGCGTCTGACGATCGAAGCGATGAGGAGATTGAGTAAGTGCATCGTGAATGGTACTGGTCCAAGCTAACTCTCCATAGGGGAACCGACGACGGCAAGGAAGAGTGATCACATGTTTTGGTAGACTATTCTACATACGTTCAGTATCTAATGGCCAAAGGCCTCTGCCTTTGCATACCTAGACGTGCAAATTTTATACCATAATTTCAAGTTGCTTGCGCTTGTACATTCATTGTGCATGCATTGAAGGGCGTATTATATGTCGGTTTGAGTTTGTGGTTCGAGGGGTGTTTCCTTTTCAAGTCGCTCCTGTGGTCCCGCAGCGAAATCATCACTACTCAACTCCTCCCTTGTCTTTGACCGACTCCCTTCATATCCACAGTGAGGACCATGATGGCCAGTTTTATGTCTTTCTTTGGGGGGAGGCGGGACTCCAAACAGGCCGCCCGTGATGCTATCGTCTCACTGAGGCAACAGCTACAGATGATAGAGAAGAAGGAAGACCACCTCCAGAGGAAAATAGACGAAGAATTGAAGAAAGCAAAGACGAACGCTGTATCAAATAAAGCGGGTACGCCATCCGCAATAGACATTTACGCCCACTAAGAAGTCTTCGCGCGTCGACGACCAGTTGCAACCCAGGCACTGCGCAGAAAGAAACAAAGCGAGGCAGAGATGGAACGATTGAATGGACAGCGTTTGCAGCTCGAACAACAGATCAACACGTTAGAATCGGCCAATCTCAATCTCGAGACAATGCAAGCTATGAAGAAGGCTTCCGATGTGTTGGAGCAGATCCATGGACACATGTCGGTCTGGTTCATCTGTCTCTTGTCACCTCGAACTGATGATGCCCCTCAGGAAATTGCCTGACGTGGATGCTGCAATGGCTAGGATTGGCGAACAACGAGAAATAGCCAACGAGATTGCGGAAGCAATATCTGCACCAACCGAGCAAGCCGACGAGGTAATTTACCACCCTTGACGAGTACTACAGGCATTCACGACACCCCGTAGGAATTACTAAGGGAAGAACTAGCTGAGCTTGAGCAAGAGCAATTAGATGAGCGTTTAGCCGGCGCGGAACATGTGCCCGTACACATTCCTTCGGGTGCACGAGAAGCGCGTAAGTATCGACGAGTCTCACCATTCATCAGCAGATCATTCACCTTTTTCATTGTGCCGACAGCCAAACAAATTGCAGTGGAGGACGACGAGGAAACGCAGTTGAAAGAGTTGCAGGCTGCTTTGACGATGTAATGCCCGCGGTGACGTTGTATCATACTCTCAGTTTGCCTCCCCGTGTGTCCGGATAGCATGCTTCGTCATCTACTACCTATATCCCGTCACCTTCATTTAATAACGTCGCACATTTTGCGCTCATTGCTGACTTTGGGACGTGCTCTGAAGTGGGTAGTGTACAGGATAATCAGTATTAAATTATGCAGTGATGATCACTAGACTATGAGTGCAATGGGGAATGCAAGTGCATGCAAGAAGGGAATGTGTAGGGGAAGATGCAAGTGATGAAAGTGCTATGCGATCTTTGATGATCAGAGGGTGGTGAGAAATTCGAAACATGTAGCAATCATGACGAAAAGCCACGAAGTCCCAGAACTCTGCGCACGTCAGAGGTGAAGCGTAAGGAGTCGAGGATTGGTAGCAAATCAAGGAGAGCTTCGTCGTGTGGATCGTGGGTCCATCCCTCTATGGGTATACCATTCGCTATCAGGATTGTATTAAACGACAGCACGGAATCGATGTTTAACTAGACTGACCTTCATTGACGCGATAACTGATTGGTGAGTTGTCAACGAGGCAAACACGTGAGAGATCTTGCTCGATGATAGACAGATCTTTGGTATATGATCCATTTGGGAGCATCGTGCAGGACTACGAGACGTTGGAAAAGCAGTCGGTGGTGAGGTTGGACAACGTACCTCCCGAAAGAAGCGACGGGCAAGAATCCCGCGTCCAGCATCTAACCAGTCGATGACGGGATCCGCATACTCCTGCATTGAGGCAGTGAAGACCACCAGAGTGTACCACCCAGAAACCTACGGTAGATCAACATCGCGGATAAATGTTCCTGTAACAACAGGATCTACCTTGCGAAGAAAGTAATCCACAAAGGGACGCTTGTATACATGATACAACGTACTCCGACCACCGAGAACTACCTCGACTGTATGACCCTTGTTGCGCCTCCCAAAGCCGAGGAGACCAAATCCGCCGGAGGACAGGGATATGGGCTTTGACGTTGAGTGTATGAGGGTCTCATCCAGGTCGAGTACCAGCGTCTTTGGGAGATGGAAAGGGGTCTTATGAGCTGGCAAAGGAGGGGTGGCTTCTCGGGCGGCTTCGGCTGGTGGGGGCAGGTGGAAATCGTGTCCCGATATCGATGGAGATGTAGGATCAGGAACAGGTGATGGGAGAGTAGAGAGTGGACCCATCTCTGACTTGGGATGTACTCCGTATACGAGATAAGACGAAACATCTGGAGGTAATGGGCGGGTTAAGGAAGGAGGTGATGACTGTTGCGTTGCTGGTGGAACAGTACGGGCATCGTCGTTGCTCGCGTCTCGTAGGTTCTGATCATCGAGCTGGATGGCTGCGAGCCGGTTCCGGCTGCCATCGATTTCTCCAGGTAACCAAGAGGCCCATGTAGCACATATTGTGTTCCAGACAATAACGAAAACGCGAACGAAGAAGTGACGTCTGAGAGTGCTCCTGAATCTGAGGCTTGGCGGTGATCTGACGGCTGGATCAGAGACAGATGGTTTGGGGAACCCAAATGGCAAGAAACCAGAGGGTGAGGAGTAGGAGCGCCTTGGTCGAGCAGGGCCAGCGGGGTGGGGAGAATCTGGGAGTGATTTGTCGGACCAAAGAGTGGTCCGCTTGAGAGAACCGCCAGCGTCAGAACCGCGACGTTTGGTAGAGGGACGGTGGAGGAGAAAATGAGATTGGGAGTCGACCGGCGTGGAAGGCGGAGTGCGGGGGGAGACGAGGACGTCGAGTTGACGAGAAAGCAAGGCGAGCGAGTTCATCGCGACGAGGACGTTAACGGAGAAGAGACGACCGTCGGATTATTATCCCACCCATCCGCGCACGTGCTCACTAGCACTACTTCTGACTTGCAATGCCGTCGCTACTACAGAATATATCTAAACCCCTTTTCATTCTTGTCCTTCTCTCCATCCAGCTTTCTATTCAACGCACGAAGGTGCTCCCTGAACACCCAGGTCATCACAATCGCGCTACCCGAACACGCGATACATATTCCGTATGAATACCGGTACGTCGGTCCCCAGCTCGACGGCCAGATGTATCTGTCGTGCAACGTCCTCACTTAGTGCCCCCTTGCAGCTCGGCGATGGACTCACGACCCTGCAATGTTGCCCAACTGCGAGAACCCGTTGATAAGCGACAGGCACACCGCACGTTTCGATGGTGGACGCGGGAATGAATTGCTCATCCACGCATACATCACCACAAATCCAGCATACGATTGCGCCATGAGGAAACTGTCCCAACACATCTCAGCGCGATGTCCCTGAAATGAACAGACGTCCCTTACAGAGACACGTAGCGCGCCGCAGTATTCATAGTACTGATGGCGATAATGAAGCCAACGATGCCCGCGGTATACGAGCTAATCATGTGATAGAACCGCTCTTGCTTCATGTCCGAGTATCTAATCGCAGGGATGATTTTCAGATGGCTTAGTTCACTCCAAATCAATTATCTTACCTGGACAACCAGAATGCGGCGATCACCGTGAAAATGAACGGGGGTGCAACCAAAAGGAGGGTCACGGTAGGATTGTAACCAAGTGTGGCGGTCAGCGTTGGGAAGTAGGCGTTGAAAGATAGTGCAACGACTTGCGAGGCCATCGCGAGAGCGAACAACCATACTTTCCAATCCGTCACAGCGAGGTATAATCCATGTAGCCTTCCCCCTGTTTCGGTTTCATCCTGGTCGCCAACGCCGACGTCTTCTTTCATACGCCTCAGAGCAAGTCGACGCTCCTCTTCCGTGAGCCAACGTGTGCTAGCTGGAAAATCTGGGAGGATAAATATGGCGCAAACTGCAACGAAACATGTCAAGGCCCCTTCAATGTAGAATAACCACCTAACATGTCCTGAGTGAGACTGATATGTCCTGCAAACGTATCACTCCTGGGACAGAATTCACCTCCAAGCTGCGTGCCCGAGGACACCATTCATACCCCCTAAAATCCCGGAAGCAAGCAAGGCCCCAAACGCGTTGCTTATGATGTTCCCACAGTACAATATCGCAGTACGCAGACCTATTTCATCCCGCTTGTACCTATCGATGTTCCGGTGAGTTGACCAGGATTACAGTAGCACACAACCAACCACTTTGAGATTAGAAAGAGGGCGCCTGGAAAAAATGCCGCTTCTACGAAACCGAGGAAAAATCGCGTAAGCAATGCACCAACGAAACTGTAGTGTACAGAGTTCAGATTGAGAAGTTGCCCGGATGCTGTACTGTACGGACGACCCACTTCGTGGTGATACCCGTCAAAGCGGAAATGACGCCCCAGACGATCATACAGCCAGGTAAGTAGAGGGACGGTTTTCCAATATAGTTCAAGAACATGTTGCTGGAACATTGTCAGTGGCATGCACATTGAGCGAGGATCAACATGACTTACGAAGGGATCTGCATGATGATATAGCCCACGTATAGGATCGACAACAGAGTCGCAAACTGCTGACCGACAAGATGAAGGTTGGTCGTGAGCCCTCGTGCCCGGGCGGCACTAATTCACATTAACGGGGACCTCCCTAGCCTTAGTGATGTGGTACGCATACCCAGCATTGTTTCTGTCAATCTGCCCTGATGGCGTCAGTCTGAAGCTCGAACGGAAAACTAATGTTTGAGTTTACGTAGTTGAGAATGTAAATCACGACCAGGATGGACATTCGGAGGTCGAGTTTCCACAAGAGCTTGCGCTCCAGTGTTTTACGTGCCTCTCTACCACCGAACTCGTTGTCTGGATCGTCGGGAGTGGACACATCTCCCTTCAAATTCGAATCCTTTTCCTCGATTGGCAGTGATTCTGAGTCTGCGCGATTTGGAGACATGGGAACGAGAGAAGAACGCTCTTCTCAGTATCCAGCTGTCCGGCATGGCCGGCCCCGTCAGACCGTTATACGAGTCAGGAGGGGATCTCATAATATTTTTACACGAACAAGCAGGGGATGTTAAGTCGTATGCCATGGTCCTGTTCACTAGCCAGATTTGTAGACCAAGAAACGGCCCTGTTTCATGTACACGAGTCTTCCCCCCTTGATTTAGGCTCCCACGAGTGTACACATGGTCAAGTAGAGTCCCTTCAAACAGAGATCCGCTGGAACATGGAGCCCCTAGGCCTGCAGTGCGAGTTGTTTACACTATAGCTAGTGACATTACAGATAGGCTAGTTCCTATCAGACATCCTTCTCCATGGATTCATCTTCCAAGCTCGGTGCTTGTTTCGGGACCCAACAGCATCTTGACACGTTTGTACGACTCAGACACACAAACGTTTTGATATAGCGTGTCACTGTCAGCGACTTCATCCGGTGCTGCTATCTTCCATTAATACATGATAAGTTGATGATAAAATAAATTCATTCATTCGTTCAATTGGGCACGTTTGGGGGGTTCGAGTATTGCATAGAGCATATGGTTGAGGATACACTAAAATTTTGGCGTGTCGGTTTCTCGGACGACTTGAAGGATATCCGAGATAATCGCATCCTCGCGTCCTGCTTTCCAAACGCCGGTCAACTTTCCACTCCATCTAGTGCCTTTCCCTCCCCCTTTGACGTTGAGCTTCTCCTTTAGTAGCCCTCCTACTTCCCTCACATGTTTCTCAGTTGAACCAAGTATCAACAAAACACTGGTTCCCGTTACACTTTGAGAGGACGCCGTCGAGGATAGGACGAGGAGGTATTGGCTGTCGGCACGAGCAAACCCTGAAAACGCAGTTGCTATGGCGGATAAGAAGCCAAGTGGATTGATGGAATCATCCACTCGATGCACATGTTTTACGAACACCAAGCCCGATGTTTGTCCCATTTCCTCTGCGACGCTTCTTGCAATATGCTTTGCTAGTTCAGTTTCTAGGTCGTCAACCCGCTTCTCTGCTCTCTTACGTTCATCTATCACCTGCTCCACACGCGCTGGCACTTGAGGAGCCCCACAGCTGAGGCTCGCTGCAGTCGCTGTGAGCTGCTTGTGCGTATTGGTCAAATATTCGATGAGCCGTGGCCCGGAAAAGAAACACAGTCTAGCAGAAGTGGTGTTGGAGCGAGCGAGGGTTTCTGTTTGAGGAACTAGAAAGAGCTGAAGATTGCGCAAACTCGGCAAATGAGTACCGCAACAACTGCGCAGTGTATTCATTAGCGCCATCATCTCGAGCAGTGTGCTTAAAGACATACGGATTCCGATCGATACGGTCAATAACCACGACCCTCATAATCCCGCCAGTGTAATCGGCAGGGATTGTCTTATCGAAACCACGCGCATGGTCCTCTAGCTTCTCCATTTTATTCGGTTTTTCCATCTCCTGAACTTCGACATGAACATTTCGGCCTTCGAAGACATATTGGTTTGCTGTAGTTTGAATACTGTGTATTTCATCGCTGGTCATACTCCTTGCTAGCTCAACGTAGCATGGAGCAGGTGGATCCGTCAAAGACCAAGAGAGCGTCTGGATGTTCAGGCGATTCTCGAGTACAGCGGATAGAAGGTGTTGAGAGGTGTGCATGGTCATCTGCATCGGAGAGCTGGTCACGGTAACAAAATCGACTGAATGGTAAACACTTACATGATCATACCTGCGGTCCCAGTCGGTGTCACCGAGCTTGACTGAGACTTGAGTTCCTATTGTAAACCGGAGAATATCCACCTCAACATCTTCTACCTGTACATAGTGAACAGCATGTCCCCCGTGACGCCTTGCTTGTAGAACCTTCCAAACCCTTGCATCAGAGGTTTGAATCAATCCAGTGTCGGAGGGCTGGCCGCCGCCCTCTGGAAAAACGATAGTATCATGCAAGATAACTTCGAGGATGGGAGTTCTTATTGTTGTAGATACCGTGTCCTTCTTTCCTTTTCTTCCGCCTGGCGTTGGTTGCGTTTGTGAAACCCGACAGCTCACAACGGTGGTCAACAGCTCGCGGAGGAGGGGGTCGCCTTTGTGATTAGCCTCAGTTGTGATAAACTTATCTTATTCGTTGCCTCACGTTGACATGCCAAGAGACCAACGGGGATGGAGAACTGGGGATCGGAGGGGACCTGGAGGGTGGAGGAGACGACCCTGTGGTATGTAGAAGGCGTGGTCGAAGGAGATAGTAAAATCGCTGCAGCCGACATTCCTGTGAAGATGGACGAAGTGATGGTGAAGGAACGTGTGGAATCGTGGATTCAGCAAGGGCGTTCGGTTCAGTGAAATCCCGCGACCCAGTGCGTTATAATTTTATCGTCCACTGGCCGATGTTCTTTTCCCCAAGCACTGGCAGACTCCGACGAGCCGGGCGAATAATTTACACAACCAGGAGACCTTGACGAAGAAGTCGCCGCAGGGAGATCGAAAAGGCTGGATCGATCTCCGCTGCACCTCCCTCATGTTGGTTATCATCATGCGCTAAGTGAGTGGAATTTACAACAAAAGTACCCTTGCGCGTTGCTACACTAACCGAGAACTCAACCACATTCACTAGGATGTCGGACACGCGGTGGAAGCCATGCACCAATCCATTGCAAATAGTCGTGGACACTACATATTTGGCTGGGGCCGCACAACTGAAGGTCTAGGATTTTCATATGTCCGGGACTCAATTCAACACTATATTGGCATCCTGCATATTGGTTACCAAACACCAAATAGTAAGAACATCATTTCTGTCTTATGTTTCTTAATCGGATTTGTGGTGGCCATCTTCCCTGGCTCTCTTCCCTCTTGCCCAATGGTACCTTTTTGTGAACTGTCATGTCAGTATCCATCCTTATCCGGAACAAAAGGTACACATGCGAGGAACTTGGACTGAAGATGGCGATTCTCACCTCACTTGCAGAAGTTCTGCCAGTCAGCAATGCCTTTGGGTCACTCGTTACATCTGGCATCCTTTCTGGAATGGACGGTGCATCAAGTGTCCCCCCCATGGAGGTTATCCATCCCTATTTTATTCTTGTTCTCACTTTTTTTCTGGCTGGTTGTTTTTCGTTGAGGGTGCACTAACTCTCATCGTCTCTACTCTGGCCCTTTTCATAATCCCACAACTTCCTTCATCTCCTGCTCACACACGAAGGTCATTTTCTTGCACAGATGTTGTATGTGGCGCTGAGCGAGATCAACCTAAGCAGGTGAATAAATCTTGTTTACGGGATACACTGACAGACTGGAAGATCTGGTGGCTGGGCATACCACTGTCCAGCATGATTACTGCTATCTCATTTGGGAACTTCCCTCCCACATTGTGTGCAACCATGGGCTATGGCCCAGTCATCACTCTCTTGCTATGCATTCCTCCGTGGCTGGTGGGGACACCTATATATGTCTTTTCTCGTGACAAACTTTAAATTCCGTGGTCTTTTGAGTTATTTACATCGTGCTTGACTTGTCTCTCTTTCTCAGACACTTAAGTCCTAGTGACGATAAGTTCTGGCACATCATTGGATTTATAATTGCAATACGTTACGTTTCATTGTACCCCATCTTCATATTTCTGAGGTGACAAGTCTTCATTTCTTTTCAGCTTTTCATGACCCAAGCCCGCTGTTGCCTGTGTGGTCTTTATGGTCTGGGTAAGCAACTCCATTCTCCATCTATCATCAATACAATTGATACACCGGGGCTTTCTAAGTATCCCAGCCCATTACAATGTGACGTTGCCAACACAAAAACCTATTATACCCGGTACATACATATGGCTGTCATACTGGGGTCCAACACATGTCGACTCTTATCTCATACTATGTATCATGCCAATGAGTTTGTTAAACATTACTATGTGTTAGTAGGTATATTGGTTATACTTTGCACAACTGAACAATGATGTGGACTATAGGGCATGTTTTTGGATTATCAAAAGGCTTCAGTGATCATTGATCAACTAAGTACCACCTACTACTATCAATATATTTGTTAAATATTGTACCATGTAGTTGATAATGACGTGAGTCGTACTCAGGCTGGCACTGCTCTCGTCACTCCCAAGAGCTGCCGAGAACACCCACAAAGGAAGACAAACGGCAGGCTTTCACTCATCTTCACAACAACGACGTGCGTTCCACCGACCCCGCTGCATCTTACCAATACATTTGACGACTTCAGATCGGATGGCAGATAGAGCATATGAAGGTGCTAGTTATTCCATTCTATGTAAGTTCTTTCTCCACAGTCTCCTAGCAGTTTTCGGTTTGACTATCTGTTTGGCCGGTTGCCCCCAAAGCTGTGGACTCGAGGGACTTTGAGGACGCTGCCACACCGGAACTGCATGAGCATGTTCCTTGTGAAGTGGCGCCATACTCAACCCAAGAAGACCGGGAACGCATAGAGAAGGGTCTCCTGAAGAAACTGGATACCCGAATGTCAATATTAGTATTAATATATATTTTAAACTATGTGAGCAGTTCGTGTACTGATCTCTCTATGAACTGAACATGATAGACGATGGCTTAGATCGATCGTAACAACGCTGCGTAAGCTGTTCCTCGGATGACATGGAAAGTCATGGGCTTTGATCCGACCTTATTGCCTCCCACAAGTGCAGCGAGACTTCGGGGTTTTGAGAAAGATCTTCATCTGCAAGGGCAACAATTCAACAATATCTTGGGTGCCTTATACGTCGGCTATATCCTGATGCAAGTGCCTTCGTAAGTCTCCATTGTATGCCTTACAAGTAGTATTCGTGACCTGACCTAACAGTAATATATTTCTAAACCATATCGGGAGACCCTCTATATATCTCCCAGGGTGCATGGCTATCTGGGGCATTATGTCTGCCTTTACGGGTAACGTTGCACATTATCCATTGCCATTTAGCTAAATGAGTCCCATTCAGGCGCAACTACCACGTAAATCCTGCACTTTTCTTAATTGCTTTGTCTGAGCCGTCCTTTGGGAAGATACACTGTTGCTCTCCTTACACGATTCTTGGTTGGATTTGTGGAAGCCGCATTTTTTCCCGGAGCTTTATTCCTTCTCTCCAAATGGCAAGTCATGTGTGCTCTCAGTCTCGCGGTGGTGTTGCTAACTGTCGCACAGGTATAGACGCAGAGAGTTGGGGGAAAGGACTGCCATTTTGTCGTGCGGCATGATGATTAGCAATGCGTTCGGCTCCCTTATAGCATCCGCGATTCTTGATTCTATGGATGGTGTTTTAGGATACGCTGCGTGGAGGTAATCCCACGCTCTACTTTTCAGAGTTGCTCTCAATGTATTTGGCCGCTTTTTTATAGGTGGTTATTCTACATCGAGGGGGCACTCACTGTGGTTGTCGCTCTCAGCGCGATCTTCGTATTGCCTGATGTCCCATCGTCACCGTCTCAATGGCTCACACCTCAAGAGCGTGCTCTGGCACAACTGCGGATGGAGGAGGATGGTTTAGTAGATGAAGGAAAAACAGACAACACGAAAGGGGAGGCGACCGGGTTCATGTTAGCGCTCTCAGACTGGAAGGTTTGGTGGCTCTGCATTGCAGTAACAAGCATGGTTGTTTCGTTATCATTTAATGCCTTTTTCCCCACATTGAGCGCGACCATGGGATACAACCCAACGATAACCCTTCTTCTGTGTTCACCACCTTGGGCGTTTGCTACGTTTGTAGGGTTCAAAGTGTCGAGGTGATTCTGCACAGGCCTCCCACCTTCGGGGTAACACTAACGCACTTGATTATAGACGCTCTGATTTGCGTGGAGAGCGTTTCCTTCACATCTCTGTGCCTTTACTCCTGGGTATTCTTGGATTTTCTATGGCAATGTTAAGTATGAACATAGTGATCCGTTACATATCACTGTGAGTGGCATCTCCAATATCTGGCTCTGTGCCTTACGACGCATTTTCAAAGGTTTCTTATGGCTCAGTCCTACGCTGGCTTCATAATCTTCTGGACCTGGGCCAGTAACTCCATACCACGACCTCCTTCCAAACGCGCCGTGGCTCTTGCTTTCATTAACTCGTTCGCAGCGCTTGGTAATGTGATCGGCTCGTGAGTAATTCCAGAGCCTCGGTCGAGGCTAGGTCTCACATCCTCACAGCTATGTTTGGCCGTCTGCATGGGGTCCTTCATATGGAAAATCGTATGCAATATGCATCGTAACAAATGCATTCTGTATCCTTATGTCGTGGGCCTTCAGAAAACACCTGAGCCATCTCAATCGGGAGCTAGAATCAGAAGATGCCAGGCTAAGCCGTCCCAAAGGGTTCCGGTACCTGCTCTGAGTTGGTGGATTTTACAGTATGTGACGAGGCGGGTTTGAAAATACGGTAATTGATTTTGTCTCGTTCAAGTACCTGTTCCAGGTTCCCCTACGATGTCATGTATATCAAGACTTTGCGGAGACGAACTTCAAACCCTACTTCGACAATTCTCGAGTCAAACGAGTAGTTCTAGCTGTCCAATTTTATAGGAGTATGTAAATAGACTGGGGGTGTTCTAATTGACACCCACGTGGGCCATACGGGCCTCTGTTGCTACGTTACGTAGTCAGCCAGTCTATCGGCGGCTTGCCTCATAGAACGGTCTGGTCACCAGACTACTCTGGTTGTATCTGCTCGAGGAGATTTAATTGAACGAGAGCCACTGCGTATGAAGTGGCATTTCTACCCTTCCTTCTTCCTGCCTTTCCTTCTTCACCATGAGCTCCACTGTCAGAATCCTTACATCAGGGTGGCAGCTTAGCCAAGTCGGTGGTGGACAGGGCACAAATGATGGCGAATGGCTGCCCGTCTCAGAGTTGCCTACAACGGTTCACGTCGAGCTTTTGAAATCCAAGAGAATCCCAGATCCGGTGAGATTTTGTAATAGGTTTTCTGGAGGATGCTGATCGATCTCCCAAGTTCCTTGGCCTAAACGAGTGGGAAGTGCAGTGTAATCATCGAAATCTACTCATCAATCAATCGCTCATCACAGTACTAACTTCTCGCAATGCAACACAGGGATTGGGGAAGCCGACTGGGCATTCAAGAATACATTCACCGTCACTGAACAGGACCTCACTGCGACAAACGTGGACCTTATTTTCGAGGGCCTTGACACATTTGCCAGTATCACATTGGCAAGTATTCTCAGTTCACTGTAGAGGTATCTTGGACTTACAATGGCGTTAGAACGGCAAACATATCCTCGAGTACGCTTTGTGCAATGACAATATTAACCACAGTTTCAAACATCAATTAGCACCGAGGATCAGTTCATCGCATACAGGGCGCCTGCGAAACCTCTCCTGAGAGCTGGCGCGAACGATCTACTGATTACCTTTGCCAATGCAATCAAAAAGGTGAGACATCATTTTTATTTCACTCGTCCGCTACTACACGAAGCTCCAGGGAAGAGGACTCGAGAAGGCCAATGGCAAATTCAACTTATGGCTCGGTGATTCTAGTCGCCTGCATGTGCGCAAGGCACAATACAGGTAATTTTTTCTAGTTATCCTTCTCTTTGAGAAATTTTGACATAATCCCTAGCTATGGCTGGGATTGGGGTCCAGTTTTGATGACCGTCGGTCCTTGGAAACCCATCAAACTCCATACCTATGACGTTTATCTCGCAGATGTCAACATCAGGAGTGTAGTTTCGGAAGCACTTGACGTGAAGATATTCGTTGGCTTGTTACTGTCGGACAACGTTTCCAGTTCGGCGTCCATAACCCTGAAGAATCCCCAAGGAGACATAGTTTACACAGAGAGGAATATCAAGGTAGAGGCTGGGAAAGCTCGTGCAGAGTTCAAATTCCCCAGTGGAGAGCTTCAACTCTGGTACCCTGTTCATTACGGACGTCAACCGCTTTATAGCATCGTAGTTACTGTTTCCGATGCTGTGAGTTTTTGATCGGTTCACTGGCAGCTGATATCATTGACACGTTTGCACTGCAGGCTGACCATATTGTCGATTCGAAGACGGAACGAATCGCATTCCGGCGCGTCCGCGTAGTTGAAGAGCCTCTCATCGATCAACCAGGGAAAACGTTCCTGTTCGAAGTCAACAATATCAGGATCTTCTGTGGTGGATCCAACTGGATACCTGCAGATTCATTTCTTACAACGTCAGTCATTTTTCGTTGGTTTGTTGTGTCGTTGATCCAGGTTAGCTTGTAGGGTAACGACAGAGAGGTACCGCTCCTGGTTGCAGCTCTTGGTCGATGGGAACCAGAATATGATTCGGGTTTGGGGAGGCGGTGCTTACGAAGCAGACATTTTTTACGACATCTGCGATGGTGAGTTCATGGACTATGCAAATCCTCGATGGCGGCTGATGCAGCTGGACTTTTGACAGAACTTGGCAGTAAGTTTTGTCACAACTCTAGAGGAATTATCGTCTTAGGGTTCCACCAGTTCTCGTCTGGCAAGACTTCATGTTTGGATGTGGGCAGGTGAGCTTGCTTAGATTGTCATCCTGCTTAACGATTGACACAGATCTATCTTAGTACCCAGCCTATGACTCCTTTCTGAAGCTCGTCGAAATTGAAGCAGAACAAAACGTTAAGAGACTCCGCCATCACCCGTCGGTTGTGATTTTTGGTCAGTTTTCCTTCATTGATATGTTACGTAGCCAAGCGGGACTGAGCACAGCATCATAACAGCTGGTAACAACGAGGATTACCAACTTGCGGAAACACTCAACATCGTCGATTATTCCGACGAGACTTCTGACTTTCGGAAGACAAAGTTCCCGGGGCGGTTTATCTATGAGCGCACTTTGCCTTCCATTGTTAGCAAGTTCTGTGATATCCACTACCGCAGAAGTTCACCTTACAGCGCGCCCGGCGTTGTTACTACAGATAAGACCCTCGGCGATTTACACCAATGTGGGTAATATTAGAGGCGTTCCGCAGCGAACCTAATGCCTTGATTGATAGGGAATGTCTGGCATGGTTCTCAGGAACCCTGGCACAATTGGGACGTGCTTGCCGGACGCTTTGTTTCAGAGTTTGGAATGTAGGCGTTTTATTGACCCGGTGCCTTAGATGACGTTTCATTTCCTGACAGGCAGGGATATCCAAACATCCGTACCGTTGACCATTGGCTCGCTGGAGACCAGGCAGAACGATATCCTCAGTCCCGGTATGCCGGGAACAATTATCATCGTGCTGAGTCTAACATGCCCTTGATAGCGTAAATAATAACCATAACAAGGCTGTTGGGTTCGAACGGCGACTAGAGGTAAGCCCAATTGGTGTGACTCAGGTGTACTTTGTCCTCACTCAGTGGCCATGAATAGCTCTATCTTATTGAAAATTTCAAACACGCGTTTGACATGAATAGGTGTGTCGCTTGTAGCGCGCTTCTTAGCAAGCGCTCAGAGGTTCTCGCACAGCTACGTGTACTACACTCAAATCATGCAAGCCGAGACTCTCGCATCAGCGTACCGCCTGTGGAGACGCAATTGGCGTGGGAAAGGGAGAGAAAACACCGCAGGTGCTTTAGTGTGGCAGGTGAGTAATTCGAAGTCACGCTGAGCGTATCTTGCAATACGCCGACCCTATCAGATTAACGATTGCTGGCCGACCACATCGTGGGCAATCATCGATTACTTCTTACGGCCCAAGCCCGCATATTTCGCTATTGCACGCGAATTGCGCCATTTCACGGTGGGCATGACCCGCAAGGAAAACCAGACGTTTTCCGACGAACTGTCGGCGGCAAATTTCAAACTCGAAACCATCTTGCAAGTTTGGGGGACGAACAGCACCCTTACAGAGAAAAAAGCTCGCCTGGAGGTCACGTTGTTTGAGCTAGATTCCGATTGGACGCATCAATTTGTGGAGGACATCGTATTGCAAGCAAACTCGAGTACCGAGCTGTTCTCTGGCCTGCTCCCTGGCCAGCCCGTCCGCACCAAGTTAAGTCAGGTTCCCCGTGTAATTATTGCTTCCGCTCGCCTTCTTGACGAATGTGGCACCGTTCTTGGACGTTACTCGAACTGGTGCGTTAAGGTCGGTCACAGGGTTTCGGTCTATCTGGCTCATGGCATCATGGCGCAGGCCGGAGCCTTTTAAATTTATCAAGTTCCCTGCCATCAAAGATCTGGGGTTGGTTGTCCAAATAGGTGACGACGGAGAATCTGTGCATCTCTCCGCCAAGAAACCTATAAAGGGCATTGTTCTGGACGTTGAGGGTGAGGATGTCAAATGGGGCGATCAAGCCATTGATCTTGTCCCGGGAGACCCCCAGGTCATTCGGGCTGCTGGGCTTAATGGCAGAAGCGTGAAGGTCAGGTTCCTTGGCGATGGCACGGCGTGAAAGCGACGCGTAATAGTACTGTACGATAGTCTACTGCAGTCGCAGTTGTTGATTTAATGGTGTTTGGATGACATGCCAAATTGAAGCGAAAGTCTAACATTATTAACCACCAGGGAAGACACTATAGTTCCTAAACAGCCAAAATCCCAGGAAGCAAAAGCCAGCGTAAATTTACAGACAGTACCGCACAAGCACTGAAAGACAGAAAAGGAGATTATTGGGACAGTCTAAATCGGATTTGGAGAGGGCATGTGCTAGAAGAATAGACCTAAATACGGATAATGCAAGTCAACAGACGCACAGCGATGCAGGAGGACAGCCCCTTTCTCAAAGGGTAGGATATTGCGGGCAGGGGTAACTCAATAGCGTGTCTTGACATAACTATGGGTGTGACCGAGGAAGTGTCACATAACGATACATCTGCTTGCTTCAGGCTGGTCAGCCTGGCTATGTGGCGAGCGCTTCTCGATTTCAGCAAGACAGAGTTCGAATACTTTGCCTAGAAATCACTTTCAGGTGAGAAGGGTGAGTAGCGGTTGATGTATACGCACCGACGTTGACGTTGTTCTTTGCACTAGTTTCCACCCATGCAGCCTTGTTGGATTTGGCGAGTTCTTCGCCTTCGTCGGGTTGAACCTGTCTGCTATTTGGACTATAAGGGTGAACGGTCTCGACAATGTAGTTGACGAAGCAAGGCATATCGCCATGCAACAATAGATGCAACAAACATACCTGGACTGTAAATCAGTCTTTGCACCCACTATCACGCATGGTATGTCATTCTTTCCGCAGAAATCGAGAATCTTGTCATAGACAATCTTGACCATTTCAAAGGACCTTCTGGATGTGACCGAGTACACTAGAACATAGCCATGTATGCCGATGGCATGCTTGGAATTGAGAATGGAGTATTCGTCCTGATGGCCGAAAAGGTTAGACGTAGGGTAGGCCGATGCAACGAACGTTACCGACCTGACCAGCGGTGTCGATGATGTCACAATTATATTCGACGCCCTGGTAGACGACGCCTTTGGAAAAGGTACTCTCAATGGTAGGATAGTAAGCTTCTACGAAGTGGTTTTCTATGAACTGGATCACAAGGGAGGATTTCCCTGATGCACTGTTGCGTGAGGCCAGAACGAACGTGCGCGGAATATGCCTACCGACTGAGCGGGAGCCGAGAACAGCAATTTTCCTCTTCCTCATTGTGTTGGCGGCCATATCGGAAAGGGAAGAAGAAAGGGAATAAAGGAGAAAGGATTAAATGAAAAGAAGAAGAGAAAGACAGTACAGCGAGATGGCAGTGACCGAGTCCGACCGAAAAATGCAACCTGTGGCGACGCTCGCGTTTACCGAGCCGTTTCGGTAGCAGACACGACAGCAGATGCCAGCGTTGCGCACAAAAACAAGCAAGTTTCTGGTGGTGACAAGGGTAGGGCGAACAACGGGTACCAAGTTGGAACGACGATGTTGTTATATACACAAGGATAACTCCATTCTCAAGTATGCGGGGTCTCAACGGTGCCAGTCTGGATTGTCCACCGTGGGCTCTGACCACAAAACTGGAGTAATACAGACGACATTTTTCAAGAACTTCCCCGCCGTTAATGGTCTCGCCCCCCCACCGAAGAGTAATACGGCTGCTTCTATAACGTTGGTGCTGTCATCCGAGATGTCTTGTGATGCGTCTGATCTCTACAGGATACACGATACGTGTGAACTGCATAGCGTATGGAGTAAGTCCACTTAAAAAATTGTATGCAACCCGCCACCCAATCCGCACAGCGTGGCGAGACCTGGCAGCTACCCCGAGTCCACACATACCTAGGCACGCAAGATAAGGATAAATGGCATAGCTAGGGTGCAGATGCGGCGGTGTCCTGCACAAGTCGGATGGCCTGGAGCCAAGGCCCACTCGACCCTGTTCGCGGTGATGCACACCTGCGAAACCCGCGGGTATGATTTTACCACATTTACTCGTAAATTCTGCTAAAGGGGAAATCGCACGTTCTCAAGGTGGAACTAACGGCTGACTGTTCTGAGAAAACCAACACGTGGCGCTGGCATGGCCATCAATTGGCTACCCCTTCGCGCGGTAAGTTAGGCGAATACAAGTGCTCCCAATTGACACAAACTCACAGCCTCGTCCAAATCCATACAGCCAGGGTCACCACTCCTGATTATAAGGTTGTGCGCCTCCAGCGGCCAAGCCAGAATAGGGTATCTATCCAAGTTGAGTATCTGACTTGAGCCAAGTGTGGGAAATCGTTCAAGGTCGCCTTCAAAGGCAGGGCGATACCATCCAAATGAACAATACTCGTCCATAAGGGGGGGAGAGCGGTGGATGTCGGCTTTTGGGCGTCGGATAATGACACGGTCGAACTTGGTTAATGAGGCCATAGTCCCATCAAATCTTGAAACCGTCGCAATATGAGCGCCAAAACCCATTGATCAGAGAATTCAGTGCAAGAAGACGTGACCAATGGGGTTTGAGGAGTTCACGAAACCCTGGAAGAATAAGCTATAGGGAGAATTTAAGCCTACGAAGCACATTTCACTGTGGGTTTTCGAATCAGGGGTCGGATGTACAGGCGAGCCTATTATCAATACTTGAGCGCGGTGAGACTCATCAGAGTTGTTGTAAGGGGATCCATAGGCACGAAGGAGACGTATGTACCTCGCCTGGCTACGGGGGTGCCAGTGCTGCCGTCTATTATTTTCATCATCACCCTGTTACTGACAGGTCACATGATGCAGAAGTACTCACGTGATATCTCACGCGTTCCAAGTTGACTTTTTTTTTCGAACGCGCCAACATTACACTCGTTCAACCAAACGTCCAACTGTTTACGTTTCGGAGCCCATTAACTACCACTCTTCCGTTTCGAACGCACTACCATGTCTTCCACTTCCACCCCAAATGATTCTCCCGTTTCCGCTCCTATCCAGCCAATGCATAATCCGTTGCAAGCGGCACATATCGTCGTTCCGCAGGCACCTCTTGGGAATGCAACGAATGGGACAGTAAATGCGCCAGGGATGGGCATAAAAGCCCTCCTGGCTAAGAAGATGGCAAAGTCCAAGTATGTCAATGGATCACCGGGCGGACGTGTATTAACGCGCAGACTATCACCAGTAACCCAAAACTTGTCTCGCCAACCGACAACATGGTGACCCCAGCCACTCAGAAACTTAACGCTGCTAGACAAAAGCGTTTCACAAAGTGTGTTGTAATCACCTGATCTATTGTATATGGCTGATAATCACTCCACCAGGGGCGTAAAGCCAGCGGGTAATCTGTTCTCAAACAAAGAGAGAGAAACCCTGGCAGAACAACAAAGCGAAAGTGATGCAGAATTATCGGACTCCAAGCCACCCGTAGTCCCTGCGCATGAAGATGCCAATCCGTTTGAATGACGAAATGGTCAGTGATGACCGATGAGTGGACAATGTTCTGTAAGAGCGTGATAATACTCGCGCATATCCGTCGTAGCATTAAATTGTGTTAGCTGTCTCGCTGAATCTCTTGACTGTCTGTAGTTCTAGATCGTCGGTTTGCTGTAATGCCTATGCTTGTTCCCACGCGTTCCTCTTTACACGTGTGTCTGCCAGCTCACCTTGACTCCACTTTCCTTTGCTTTCCTTGTGAACATGGCTGACGACCATTTTGAGCTAAACCTTGACACGGTTGCCTCTGCCCAAGAGATTGATGAAGTCGTTTCGCAGTTCAGATTGTTCAACAGACGACTTTCGCAACGGTCAGTAATCCCTGCAGTTCCACTGGACCACACTCACATCGCCTAGGCAGATGCAGAAGCTCTTCAGCGAGTTCCCCAAGTTGACCGAAGCTGATCTAGTTGCTTCCGGTCATCAAGGTAAGCTCATGTTAGCGCTAACATTGCGTTTCACACATACCCTGAAACATGGATGCGTTCCTCACAGATGACGTTTGTCCGATATGTTTCAACACCTTTCTTGCTACGCTAGCAGAGGAAGAAGTCGCACACGCGATGGACTCCCCCGCTCATCCCATCGACGAACTGGGTGTCACAAAGCTGCAGAACACGTGTGGCCATATATTCTGTCGCAAAGAGTTGCGTGTCGTCTCGTTTTCTTCCCTGTGAAACGTGCTTATGCATCCTCAGCATAACGAAGTGGATCACAGAAGGGGTTGGTCGCCTTTATCTTTTTCTTCAAACTTGACTTTCATCTCTGCTGGCAGCATGATTCTTGTCCAAGCTGTCGACGACCGCTGGTCACAGATGAGGAACGTCGGGAGGGCGGCGTTTTCCACCAGCCTGGAGAGAGCTGGCTACGGCCCTGGCTCGTTGACTCCCGTCTGGTCGCGAGGGATATTAGTTTACCTGCTCAATTGCCAACCCTGTCGATCGACTCCATCCATACGCTCGGCGTTGTAGAGAGTAACCGGCATCAGTTCGCTGGCATGTACTCTTGATGTCGCCGTCAGCGATTATTATAATTAAGCCTGCCCTCCATTTCTTCGAGTACCCTTCTATCTATTCCGATCTGGGTGCAGACAGAGATACTACTTGTATATAAGGGCAACGACGATGATCATGACGAGTAGTGTAAAATCGAATGTCCGACTGAGAATACCAAACCCGAACCTGGTTATCAACGAAGGTAGATAAGAGCTGATCTGAGTCCTTGCAAAACAAAAGCGCATATCTGTACGAAGTGTCCAGTCCTCTAATTCCTCCTGCAGCATCTGAAAAAGTTGCGTTTGAACCAATACCACAAACACTAGATGATCTCGTCAGCGCGTACAAACCCCATGACAGGAAACAACTTGCCCCTGTAAACCGCACAGCGGCAAGTCCGAATGTGGAATACAAAATTACGGCGAAGTAAATGTTCTGCTTAGTTCGCAGTTCATTTTCATCCTGAACGGCATTCGATGCGTTAACAAGACCGTTGATATTTTCGATCGCAACCGCCAATCCAGCATTCGTAAGCATCCAGAATGCAACGAGTCGCGTGCGGAAAGTCTTGTTCTGGTCATCCATTGTGGGCTTCTCGACGACATCCTTGACTTCGATCTTGGTCACGGCACGTGTGACAGTTTCTTTGAATGCTGCATCTACATCCTCTTGAATCCGATGTGTATCCTCGACGACAGGGGCATCAGCATCCTTGCTCTTCGACGAAGAGACCGATGGAAGTGCTTCAGCCTTGTCACTGCCTTTGGTGCCCCAGGAGACCTATGAAGTGCGTTAGAACTACACAGATGCACGAATCAGTTGGCTTACATCATGCAAGTTACAGAATGCGTAAACGTTGAGCACATTCGTGAAACTCGGTGCTAAACACAAATATTGGAAGAAGCTGGAGAACATATGCCAGGGGTCTCGCTGTAATGCTGGTTCGCACAGGGTTCCACCACAGAAAACGAGAAACTTACGTAGAGGAATGACGCGATGAAGTAAATCCCTGAAGCCACCAATAAGCCTGATACATAGTCCATTCCGTAACAGCAACCTACCGAATGTTGATACCATCGCAGCAATCAGTGCACCGACCGGCGGAGTGAAGAATGTAAGGATGACTTGTGTGGTGGTCTTGCTCTGCAGCTCCGAGGGGATGTTCTAATAAAAACTATTGAGTTAGTTACAAAACAGAAATGGTTGTGTGCCTACCGCGAACGCCTTGATTGTTAGCCAAAATGAACAAATAAGCAGGTAAACAGCCAAGAAGGCGTAGACCCTGCAATGGATGAGCGGAGAAGTGAACATTTGCAAGACACAACCGACCAAAGAGTTATGGCATAAGCAGTTCGTTCGCCTTTGGGCCTGTTCCCGAGAGCAAGGACGAACTATGACATGGATCGATTAATTGTGGATGTAATCCAATGGTCAAGTGACTCACTTGTAACGCAAGAAAAGCCAGGTATATCCACTTGAAGACCAGGTTCACCCAATGAGTCTAAACGGTTCGTTAGTGCCACCAAGTACTCGCCAGGCGAACTACGTACAACGTCGGCAGTACCAAAAATAATGATTGATTGTGAAGGTAGTAGGTCGATAATAATACTGAATGTCAACCAAATGTTGGCCAAAGCAAACCAAGAAAAGATCAATGAGAAGATGTTATACTAAAAATGTGGTTAATGAAACCAGAAAGCCCTGAAGAAGGTACTACATACCAAAGCCTGGATATGGAAGAAGAACATTCTGATGATCCCATGGCCGGAACGGTAGAGTTGGAAAAAGTTCACCAAGGCATACTGTCAACATTCAAATTAAGTATCGGAGGACATGGGATGGCAAATGGGATACCCACCACCGAAGCAGCGAAGGAGCCATTCAGCCAACGACGACGTTGACCAATCAATTCAACTGCGGTCTCCGGGACATCCGTCTCTGCTTTCGAAGGCTTGACGTACGTCAAAGTCCAGCGGTCTCCAGCTTTGGCGACCAACTCAAAACACAGGATACGATCCTCAGCCAAGAACATGTTTTTGGTGAAGATGTTCATGCCATAGATACCCTTCGCGCCAAGACGATCAGCAAGCGAGTGATCGCCATGGAAATATTGTTCGAGGGGGCGCCCAAGGATTGCGCGATACTTGTATGCGGAGAATGCACCAGGGAGGACCGACACGTAACCGAAACTACTTTCAAGCGGTTTGTCTGTCAGACAGTGTCAGGTCTATGTATAAAGCGGCGCGACCAAAGGGATTACCGAGAATGTTGGACATCTTGTACTCGAAATTTTGAGCTGCAACCAAAGGGTTGAGAAGCTTCTTCCCGCCTTCAATCATGGCGTGAATTTCGCCACAGCATCCCCCCAAATTGGCGTCATTGTAGAAGGCCTCCCATAAGTAATAGAGAGACTTGTGTCCCGGTTTTGTTCCAGCATCGATAAGGATACAAATTTCAGGCTAAAGGATAAAATCAGTATATATCTGAGAAACGTAACGAGATCCCGTACCTTCAAAATGCGACCGATAGCATTAAAGAGCCAGCGATGAGAGTTGATCTTCTTCTGATTCTTGGCCTTCAAGACAAAAATAATCTGAACTGGAACTAAATTGTTGGGGTCATTCTCGTGAGGAAGAACCAGTTGAGGCGTGGGGTCCACAGAAAGTTGGGTGGTATACTGCAGTGTCATGTGTCAAGCAGTATTCGTCTAAGTTAAGGAAGAGCTAACCTCAAAGATGTGGGCAACGGTATCCTTTCCATCCACCTGCTTCTTCATGACACCATCTTGGTAAACCCCCACAGTGGCCAAGATATCGAGAACGCTCTTGTCCATTGGCTCCAGACCATCGACGATAAGAGCAACCACAATCCTTTGCCAACCCGGCATACCTTCCTCGGCAGCTCGCCGCCAGTACTTTGACTGCTTTGTCTTGCAAATATCACGAATGTTCAACATGACACCATGAAGTGTGCGAGCGTAGAGCGTTTTGTCCTCGTTGTAAGACGTGACAGCAATGAGAAGGTCAGTCTGGCGGTTGTAGAGTTTGGGTCGTAGTGACCACCCATCAGCT
>JBBPRD010000026.1:0-31711 GCA_038092855.1 Boletus piedmontensis
CATCATGTGTTCCAGGGGACGCTTCGAGTACCTACCAGTTCGACACAGGTCGACCAGACATTGTTCTCCATCTTTCCGTGCATCGCTGCGCTCCGAGCGACGTGCGAAAACGGACAACACAGTGCTCGCCGCCTCCTCTCCTTCACGCATCCCCAATGCGTCGACGCCCGATCCACACGCGGTACAGAATGACGAGTGCATCCGCAGTGCGCGTGCGCACGACATTAATGTTCGACGGATTGACAAGCGTCCGCCGCAGCTGTGGGAAGAACAGCTTGACGTAGTTCGGAATCCTCTCCAACATCGCAGCGAGCGCGGACCAGATTACGATCTTGACGCATAGCGAACATGTCGGTTGCTGGTGACACAGAGAAGTAGATGGGAGATTCGTTTGGTGCGCTCGACGAGGCCTCCGATCGCTAGGTAGTGTTTTCGCGCCGTTCGCTGCTTCTCGTGGTGAGACCTAATCATGGGTACTATGCCTGCGCGCGACTCATCGCGCCAGACGAGCCTTTGAGCAGGCTGAACCCAGTATACGTGAGCCATTATTTCACAGCCTCGTACGAGGACTCAGCGCGCGAAAATTAAAACATGGATAACGATAACCAAATCAGAAGCGATGTGGTTGAAGCTAAGTATGTCAGGTATCGTCTGATATGCCACGTGAATTACAAAACGTCTAATATGCGTACATTGTCTAAAAGATCAGTCAAGGAGACGTTCTCCTGCATTTGCACAGTAATCATGCTTTCGGCTGCAACTCGCTTGTACACTACCGCGCGTTGACGTGTTGATACCAGCGTGAATAAGAGGGCACCGAATGGCTGTCTAAGATGGGCAAGGAGCCGTAATGCTCGCGTCTCTCTGTCCATGGGAACCGTATCCGTAGGAGCAAAGCGTGGGGGCAATTCGAGTTCCGGAAGCGGTAAAGAATCGTTTTCGAACGCTTCGTCAGATATATCTTCATCGTCCGTGTTTGGTCCGGATGATTCTGCGAGAGCGTCCTCAATTTCCTCGTCGAGAATGACTTCATCGTCTACGTTCGATGAGGATGGCTCCATAACGTCATCCTCCACGAACGCGCCACTCTGCATATCTTCACGGTCAAGAAGACTATCTAGCCAGGGGTGAACGAGATACAGAGAATTCAGCCGAGACAGATCCTGTCTTGTCTTGATCTCCACTGTCCCAAAGGCGGGAGTTACTACGCGATAGACACGGCCCGAATTTGTTCGGTGGGGCGAAAGAGGTGGGAGTTTGAAGGCGAGGCATGGAAGTTTCATCCGATTCCCTGCGAACCAAGGTGCGGGAAGCTGGTTGATGTGGTCGTACAACCGCAGGGCCAGGTCGAGATTGGGTGTGGAGGCGCGCAACACGACGACAGTCCTTTCCATCTCGGCGTCTTCGATGCGCGGCGGGAGGTGTGATGTTGCTTGCCGATTATATACGGAGATACGGGCAGGTAGGCAACTATTGTAGCTGCTCGACTGCCCAGTCCATGCAAGAATGCTTACGTCTCCAGAGCCGGGGAGAATGTGCGCCAGTAGACGTCCTAGTGCACTCTTGCCTTCACCATATATTGCTGGTATACCGGTAACCGAGAAGATGCCAAGCAATGAGTATGCAGCGTCTTCTACTAGTGTCGTCTGTCGAGTCGAAGCCAGACGTAGCTTCTCCCGAATGTTGTTAAATCCTGGACAAAGCACCATCAGTTGCTGTGCAGACACCCCAGTGGCTTGCTCCATCTCCGAGATGACTTCGAGCGACTCTTTGTGGTTTGATATTCCCAGATCCAGATATGGTGTCCAGCCCTCTGTGTAGAAGCGGATAACCTTGGCGGCAACATATTCCTGTAATGTCCATGCACGAGTGTTCCAAATGCTCCCCATGAGATCCCCAGGCTCTGCTGGAAAGTGAACTCCTCGGAGAAAGACAATCACCATGGCCGAGCCACAATACCACTTGAACATGGCGACCAATGCCTCCTGAAGCACGAAATGATCCTGCTTATTAATACAGCATGTATCGCTCCATGCCCAATTGAATCCGGCATCCCGAGCGATCTTGCAGAACATTTGCAGCTTGTCGTGAGTTGGAGACCCATCCAGGTCGTACACTGCTATGGCTATGACCTGCTGGAACAGGGGTTCATTTTCTTCCCACTTGTGTGATAGCATCACATATCGGAAGTACTGTCTCACTTCACGCTTGATTCGGCCGCGGTCGATGCGTGTCGTCGTCGATGATACAAGCTCGTTGAAGAGGGGCAGGGATTCAAATGCAGAGGCTTGCTCAGCCTTGCTATGGAGACGACCAGTGATCGTGTTAATGAGCACGCGTGGCAAACGACGTATAGTCCGTTGAACAACTTTGCGAATCACCGCTCGTGTGCTTGATGGGCTGATGTACTGGCCACGACGCTCTATCGGATAATGTCAACTAGTCGTGTTTAGCGTAATATCGAGGATATAACTCACCACAAATTTTTGGGTCGGAGGATTGGGCTGGCATCTTTAAGAGCATTGTCTCGAACGTGTCCACAGCGTCAACATAATGTCCTGCCCCATATAAAGCGGCATGTTTTGTCTCATAGCCCCACGGTGATGATGGATCATGTACGATTGCCTGATGATTCCGCTTCAACACGGAGGAACCTGCATAAGACAACGGGACACACCTCATGTGCATCTTTTAGTGCGTCCTCCCATAACCCCCGGGCCATCCGTGCCTTACTTCGTTTGATGAAAAGGCCTTGGGGAGAGTCTGGATTGAGGGAGATTGCAGACGAATACTGACTAATGGCCTCATCATGTCGTTGTGCGTGCACTGCTACATCTCCGAGGCACTCGAGTTTTTCGCAACAGCGCAGCTTGAAGTCTAGGGGAGAACAGTCGCATAGATGTCATGTGAAACTAAACAGTGAAGTGTAACTGCTCACCAGAAACCCAATTGGTCATGGGTCTACCTGTGTAGATCTCTTCGTGAAAGGTATCTAACATGCTGAGAAGAGACTCGGCTGCACCCTTTATACGACCCGCTGAATAGAGGCCTTCACAAAGGCGCTGTCGAATATTGATGCTAAGATCATCAAACCTCCATCCAGATATCTGCCAGAGATGATGGACAATGTTGATACATCTCAGGATTGTCGGAACGAAACTTACCAATGAAATCACTTGGAGACTTTGAAGTGATGGTCTTCCGTGGGGTCGCATTTGGGTTTGTGCGAGCTCAAACGACTGTATTGCACCCTGGTAGTTACTGCTCTCCATGCGTGAGTTTCCAATGAGAAGGTACATGTATGCCTGCTGGAAATATCAGTGGTGACGTTGCTATGCGTTATACATCATACACGTGCCTGGACGACATAACATGCGGGATCTAAGGGAACCGTAGCGATGAGGTCGTCTGTGCGCAATATCGCATCATCGTGCTCTCCAGTCATGAATGTGATGATGGCCTAAGCAAATAAGCAGCTGCAGATGCGACTCAGTTGCACCACGCGGGGAATACGTACCTTGATCAAAAGAAGAAGATCTACATCAATTGGATCACAGTGCCTAAACACGAAATCAAACATCCGAAAACCCTCCTTCTTTTCCCCCCCACCGATGAGTGCGACACTCTTTGCGATGTAGCCAATAGTGGATGATTGAATCTTGATGGACTTGGAGTAATCTAGAATGAGTGCCAACATGCAGGAGAGAGACCAAAGACCGACGTTTTCTGCATCGTCGATCGCTACATCCCAATGTTGCAAATGGGCCCGTATGAAGGCTCGGCTGGCGAGGGCGTGATGGCTCGGGGGCCTAGAACTGGTGATTGTTTCCGTCAATGATGCTTCGGCATCTGCGAGCCGGTCCTGCATCCAGGAATTGAGTACAGTGTGGTCGATCTCAATAAATGGTATCTGAGAGACAGAGAAATCAGTATCCATACCGAACGAAGAGCGAAATAGCATTGCGATATGCTGTAATTCGACAACATACGATACTTAGAGGAGTGCTCACTCGTTGAGGTCGAGCTGCATGCATCATCGAAGTTCCTGCATTCATGGGACCCACTCTTGCAGGTAAGTGGGAAGAATATTTCTGAGCAACAAACTGGTGCGACTTCATCCAAGGTCGAGCAGGCTTATGTATAGTGGGGTCCTTGTGACTCTTCTTCTGCAGCCATCTTTTGAATCCTCTGAATTTTGAATAGCCCTGGGGCGAGTCAACAATTTTGAGATATTCATGCGCATGTGCTTCTGGAGCGGAGGTCACTACTCACTGGTGAGTTTTGCATTAATATGGGAGGCGAGAGGTCAAGTGGTGGTACCCCGCCCTCCTGGGTACAGGTGGAGGCGTCCAGAGATAGCAGCTTCGGCAGCATCAAAAGGGAGAGAAAGGGAAAATCAAATGGTCACAAACCTCGTCAAAATCGAACTGTAAATGAGGCGTGCTTGACGGCACCTCCACCTATGCCATCGTGAAAACTTGCTTCGAGGGCGAAACAAATGAATTCATACTTCGAGGGGATCACCACCACTGTCCTGATTGTATCCCTCGGTCCCAAGCAGACTAAATTCCTCTGAACCTTCCTGCTGTGGTTTGGCAGGGATAAAATATGCTATTTGATCTGAAAATACGAAATACTTACAGTAAAATGGGATGAAAGCAGCAGGACATCTTGGTGATTTTTTATGGTGATTTTCCCGTCTTCTCCACCGATTGCGAGAAACTGGTCGCTTGGTGAGAAGACGATGGAACAAATGTCTTGAGTGTGTTGAGTGAGACTGAGCTGGGTGTGTGTCGATGTGTCCCAAACCGTGGCAGTACGATCTGTAGAGTATACTATGAATCCTCTGTCCTTTGGCAGGGCAATGTGCGAGCGGTCGTTGGTATCGGGAACTGGCCATTCCGAGAGTGGTAGCCCGGTGGATGCTTCAAATTGCTTGATTTTACCATCCGATATGATGAAGAGTTGATCATCTGACCAGAGGAGACCAGTGTTGCACCGCGGGGCCACTTTTACCTTGATGTCCACGAGTAAGCGGCCATCGTTGCTGTTGTAGACTCGAACTGAATCCCCGGTGGCCGTTGCAATCCGATTACCTTGCGACGAGTATTTTGCTGCTGTCACCAAATTCTCGTGGCGGAGTGGACCAACCACTGTGCTGCGAGTTGCGATATCCCAAACCGTGGCTGTGCAGCTGCCCGTTGCAACGACCAGTCGAGTCGAGTCGGGTGAGAAATCGACTCCGTTGATTTCGCGGCCATCCCAGTGGGAGAAGACTTGCTTGTATGACTTTGCGCTCCACAGAATGATGTCGCCGTACAATGTCCCCGCCGCGATCCATCTGCCATCCCTCGAGACTGCGAGACACTGCACATCCTCCGCTTCCATTGTTGCGATTTGTTTGCCGTCTTTCACTTGCCACACTCGAACCCCTTCTTCATCGCCGCTCACAAGATACTCGCCGTTCGCTGAGAACGTCACTGCGCTTAAGTGGTCACCGATGTCGATTTCGATAGGCAGAGAACGCTCTTGTGTAACGGTCAGCGTCAGCGCAGATCGATCTTGTCAGTGCGTACCGGTCATTGTCGACGACATCGCCATCATCAACACAATGTAGCAGAGCAATGGAGAGAGTTAACGAACAAGCTGCGGTCGGTATGCCTTCTTTACATTCTATACAAGTGCCCTTCCTTGATATAGACCAGTGTACCCACGCTCTATCATCTCATGGTTTCGGCGCTTTCTCAAAAGTGACCTAGGTGACACCCAGGGGGCAGATCACCCCACCATGTCTGTCTTGACATTGCAACTGGCCGCTGATTCGCCAGTGCGCTTGAGCATGGATACTGAGCCAAGTTCGACATGGAACCATTCGAGTCGATGCCGCGTTGGTTATTTCCCCGGCGACATCCCGCTCAAAGTTGATTCCTGGGGCAAGACTACTTTCGCCTGCCCAGATCTTGGCGAGCCCTTCTTCGCCTTATCCAAGGGTAACATCAAGAAAGTAACTATTCCCGCCCGCACAATGGTTTCGGATTGGTCGGTTCACGGAAAAGACGATTTCACATCCATTGTCTTAGCGAGGAATGGAAACTTTGCCGTATACTCTAAAGGCTTCGCTGTCAGGTATAAGGCCACGTTGACATACTCCGGGCTCGGTTGAGTCATCAAACCCCCTCCTAACATATGAAATATCGCCATCTCTCGACGACCAGTTTTTCCCCATTGTTGGAAAAGGTGGCAAGATTGCCATCGGAAGTCTGTGAAATATCCTTCCCCCTCGATATTTGTCAATATCGCCACTTGATGACTAGTTTTGCCTTCCTATCATTTTCCATCTTATGATCATGTTCGTTCGTCATCCGATTATTTCGTTTTCATTCTTGGGATCCATTCGCATTAGCAACGCCATAGTCGATTTGTGCAAGCAAGATTAACTTGATCGCGAAGACAGAAAGCTTATTGATGAAGGATATCCTCGTTCTGAGAGCCCGAACGGACCTCCAAAGTGCGCATGTTCTCGCTCAGCCTCACCATCGTCATGGAATCCTATGACTCCCCTTCCGTCGCTTTCATCATAACGAAGAACAATGCCATGAATAACTTCTAACATTTTATCGGTTTCTCGTATCGTGTTGGGACGCGTCTTTAATGCAAAAGTGGGTCTCCTTTGGATTGTGGAGAGCAAACGACGGGAGATCGCTGCCCGATTGGAATCCCATCCATGCTTGACTTGACGATCAACAGCCTATATAATCAAGGGTAGAGCAGAGAGGAATTCCGGGAACACAATCAATCAATTCTTATCATTGGGTTGATGTACCACACGCTTCCCGCCTCGACCCAACGTCGAACCAATGAACAAAAGTGGACGCAAGTACTCGCGTCTCGTGGCACAACTTTGTGTTGAGCAACTAGTCAGCCGTCAGCGCCAGCCGAGCCGCGCGTGTCCCACGATGGGAAACTTGCCAGGTTTATGTTGATTCCTCGCCTCCAAACCGCCAAGGTAGGCAGCCCCTTAGGTAGGAAGACAGTCGTTCCTATTCTTGCTGAAGTTGTCCATCTGTTCTGTTTAGACAACCATTCATCTAGAACTTTCATGTCCGTCTAACGAAGTGCCACAAGATGCCAAAATTACTTACGCTCAATTGTTGGGTCCGTGGTGAAAATGCTGGAAGCACCTTCGAGGTCAAGATTTCAAGGACGGAGAATGTCGCAGCCCTTAACGAAGCCATTAAGAACAAGGATCCAGTAACTTTTCGCGACCTGGGTGTGAGAACTCTCGATCTTTACAAGCCCAGGCATCATGTTCCCAGACCTTATAGAGAGAATCATCCTCTAGGAGCATGGGGAACGCTTGGAGATTGGGGATGATGTATCAGAGCTGTTCCCAGAACCGCCACCCAAGCGCCACATTCATATTATGGTAGGTACGTAGCTGATGTGATCCAAGCGTTCCCGAGCAATTGATCCTGATTCTTGTTCTACAGATGCGCCGTACTTGACGGCCGTTTGTTGGTTACGAAGCGCCGCTCTCGATACCACATTTCAAGTTTTAACCCGAGCGAATGCAACCTTGAGTGAACTTAAACACCGCATCAGGGAGACACATCTGAATCTTAGAAATGTAATCGACGAGCATATACGCTTATACAGGATATCGGGAAACGAAAATGAACTCCGGGAGAGTCTTATCAAGACGGGTGACGGCGAACTATTCCAAGGAGACACACTGCTGCCTAATTTCCTGGGTAAGCCAGTTCTCAACCCTTTATATGTCGTTACCGAAGATATTAGCAGCACCCGTAAGTTTACTGTACGGCCTCGCATTACTTTTGTTGTTACGGCTGATCACGCTTCTGTCAGATGACCGTGCAACTCCGCTGCAAGTACGAGAACAGGATGACATCCTAACTGGGCTGACTGAATGTGAGAGCTTCGTCGTTTTCTTTGTGACCCATTGATCAATGTTGTTCAAACGGCATTCAAGCGTACTACTACTATTACGTTCAAAAGTCTCACCCCTTCCCAAGCTGCAAAATCGAGTGGGTATGTCAAAATTCAATCTGGCGAACAGCTTCAGAGAACTGGTTAGTGGTTCTGACCGGTCCTGGCTGGTCCTGACTGTAGGCTACTGTCGGCTAACACTAACCGATTTCCTGAAGAGAGACCGTTAGATTGTCTTCGCGCTGCGAGCAATCCAGTCAGCACAGTGGCGCCTTCTATCCAGTTGTTCAACCCAGCGTTCGCATACTTCTCCGGTAATGCATTTAATCCCGACTATGATGTACCTGATGACTTCGTCCTCAACGTCCGGGATCTTATGGCGCAATTCGCTCTAATACATCCAAGCGAGGACACTCGTCGATACCGTCTCAAATCCTTTTTGCAGAAAGCGATCGGCCGCCCTCTCATACATATCAGTAACTCCTGATAGAACTGCTCCAGATGTCGTGGTGTTGAGTTCACGCGGGGAGTTACCAATGTACCTGATCGTCAGCGAGGAGAAGAACGAGTTTGACGATGGAGGGTCAGACCCTTCAGTCCAAGCCGGCTCCTCGTTTCTGCGTATATTCAGCCAACCGGAGGTAATGATGTCCACCCCACATCCGTTTTCTTCTTCTTTGTTGTTGATCCCTTCGTGCAGAACAGACAATTGTATCTGAAATGCTGCTGCCCTGCTTTCATCATGGCGCGCGCTGGACCATGGCTTACGATCATGGGTGCCATCATCAACGCAAACTGCGTCGTCCAACGACTCACGGACTTTCTCTGCGTTCCTACCCATTCTACCCATGACGACCAGTGCGGCCGGGTTGCGCGCGTCTTCTATGCTCTCAAAGAGTCAATCGCGCGCTTAGATTCGTGGTACAAAACCCTAGAAGATGTAGCACCTTTTAACCCTTCGGATCCTGCTACCCAACCCCACCCCCGGTTCCTCTCCTTTCCCAATACATACTGGTGTGATGACGTCCCGGTTAAGTTTGAATGCCAAGAACCACTCGAAGCAAACGTCTCGTGTGTAAGTTATCGCGCTAGAGCCACCGAGGGCAATCCAAAGGACATCGTCAAGTTCGTCACCTCATATGGTGTAGATGCGCACCGAAAGATGATGTCGGCTGGCTTTGCGCGATGGCTTCTTTACTACGGATCGATTAATGGGACTCTTGACATGCCATCGTATGGAAAGCTACGTGTGGTCGTGATGGAACACGTGGAGGGATTGACGTTCGAAGATGCGTCAAAACAAGGGGAACTTCGCCCAAGATTGGAAGCTGATCTCCGCCGGGCTTTCGAGGAGCTTCATAGTGCTGGTTATGTGTTTGGCGACCTTTGAGGGCCGAACATCATCGTCACGCTGGAAAGGACATCCACAATACAACTGATTGACTTTGACTGGGCTGGAAAGGAAGGCGAAGTGAAATACCCGGTTTCAATTTCAAGCTCTATCAACTGGCCAGCGGGGGTGCATGGGCTGGCGTCCATTCAGAAGGAACACGGCCTTGCTATGTTGGACTCTTTGATGCGTCACTGGCCTCGACGTTGATTGCAAATTGCATGTATTTTGTATACCTTCATACCCCAATAACAGCATCTCAAAATGACCGGATCATCCGCACTCCGTCTTCTTCTGCATTGCCATACTTTTGAGCCTGTGTTACCTTTCGTTTCACCTAGTTGTTCGGACCTGGGTGATTTGACCCGGGGCTCCTACCGCCGCTGGAATCCAAAAAGGGGGTATGTCTGGTAGTATTTGATGGCGGTTTTCCATCATGCACGGGAAACGGGCGGGTCTGAGGGCTCCGTCTTGAGTCGAACTCGGCAACAGGTGGTGGTGACAGCGCAAGCAAGTTCCTCATTACATCTAGGATGATCAAGCCAAACGAACGAGATCATTCCAAAACAATGCTAAAAATGCGCCTAGGGTCATAGTATGTCGAGATCCCAAAACGTGACAGTGAAATCTTTTAGAATGCACGATCAAGTCACCCGTTCCTTTCCAAGGAAATAAATGCGAGTTCACCTTTTTCGTGAACTGACCATTCCGAAACCAGAATGGACACATCGATTTACTCGGAAATATAGCGATGCTCGAGACAGACGTGGTGGATTGACCTGAGTGTGAGCAAGCGCCCAAAACACGAGGTGATAGAGCGTGGGTGCACTGGTCTATATCAAGGAAGGGCAACCTGTATAGAATGCAAAGGAGGCATACGGACCACACAGCTTGTTCGTTGACTCTCTCCCTTGTTTTGCTACATTGTTTCCCCACTAACGGCGTTATCGACAATGACCGGTGCGTACTGACAAAATGGAGCTGCGGCTACGCTGACCGCTGGACCAGAGCGCTTCCCACTCACCGAAATCGACGTCGGCAACGAGACACACGCAGCGATATTCTCAGCGAATGGCGAGTATCTCGTGAGCGGTCACGAAAGGGACGTTCAAGTGTGGCGAGTGGAAGACGGTAAACAAATAGCAACAATGGAAGCACGGAAAGTCTGGTGCCTCGCAGTTTCAAAGGATGGCAGATGGATCGCAGCGGGGACAGCTTCAGGCGAGGTGTTTATCTGGGATGCAAAGACATACGAAACAGTCTTCACGCACAAGGATGACAACAGCACCATCAATGGAGTGGATTTCTCTCCCGACTCGACTCGACTCGTCGTTGCATCGGACAACGGTATGGCTACCGTTTGGGACGTTGCGGCCCGCAGCCCAGTGGTCGGTCCACTCCACCACGAGGATTGGGTGACAGCAGCGAAATACTCGCCACCAGGTGACCGAATCGCGACGGCCACTCAAGATAATCTTCGAGTCTATGATAGCAACGATGGCCGCTTGTTCGTGGACATCCGAGTAAAAGTAGAACCGTGGTACAACACAGGTCTCCTCTGGTCAAATAGTCAGCTCTTTGTCATATCCAACGATACAATCAAGCAAGTTGAGGCGTCCACCGGATCAGCAATCTCGGAGTGGCCGGTTCATGGTACCACATACTTCTCCCGCATTGCCCTGCCAAAGTATGGGGAATTTATAGTATACTCTGCAAGGCATACTGTCACACTTTGGGACACATCGACACACGCTCAGCTTGGTCTCATCGAACACACTCAACAGATTCGTTCAATCATCTTCACACCAGATGATCAGTTTCTTGCAATTGGCGGAGAGGACGGGAAAATCATCATTAAAAATCTCCGAGATGTCCTGCTTTCGTCCAATTTCACTGTAAGCATCATGCATTTTCAGATTAGATAGCATATTGGAATGTCTTCACTGTCAATTCACGACAGGGGGATCCAGCAAAATCCAGTCCACCTGAGTCTGAGGGTCGCAGCGAGGAGGGTGAAGGTGATCCTCTCGACGTATGAGTTCGTTCATTTCGTCCTTGAACCGAGTCCTCACGATAATATAGGCCGAGGTGCCGTTGAGTATGTCCACTCCTCAGTCATTCAACTATGACGAGGTTGGTGGTCACTTCATCCACTTCGTCCCTCTGTGTTGATGCTGTTGAAGCCACCGTCCCCAATCTCTGCCCATTCACGTGAGGATGAGATACCGCCATCGGATGCCCTAGCAGTAACCTCCACTCCGGAGGCGCCTGCACGGGAAAATCTCGACAATATCGTGTCACGACAGGGCCCTTCAATATTCAGAAAGTGGCTACGGAATAAGACTAACAAGGAACCCACTCCACACAAACCTGATCGACTTCCCGGAAAGTCGCGCCAGCCTGCTGATCGTCAATCTCCTCCCCACTCACCGGCGAGAGTGGGTGCCAAAAATGAGGGTCCCTCAGAGATGGCTGCAGGTCAACGTCAACGAGTGAGTGCTCCCCCTCGATAGGCGAGTAGATGCGATGTATCTAATATATCTATATCATAGCGAGTAGTTGCAAAACCCGTTGTAAAGCAACAGGTTCGTTGTTCCTCAGATCTGTATGCATGGACTCGTCACCCGTTACAGCATAAATCACCTCCCAAAACTGCCGGTCGCAAGCATCCAAAGGAAGATGCTTCCCATAGCAAACAAGGTCCTGCAAATCCAACGGAAGCCGACCCAGTGTGTTTTCCTTTTCTGGTGGTCGTAGAACTCGTCACGACACCTCACGTCCCATTGATTTAGGTACAACAAGCTTCAAACGATTCAACCCAGCCTTCGGCCGCGGGGGTCCATCTAACGGTGCGTGTTACGACTTTCATTTACATTGTTGAACTTAGAGCAGATCGACATCAGCAAGGATCGAGCTACTCTAGCCTTACGATCACGTTTCCCACGTGGATGCTGTGTTTTCGCTCGGGTACACACGACGAGACGAATTGATCCACGTCATTCAATGTGATTCATGATACCATGCCGAGTCGGGAGTGCGTGAACATAGTTCTTTGGTTGTTTGAGTTCGTGTCACCTCGCAAGTATCAGTATGAGTCTTAATAAGCCCGTCTGTGTAATAGGCCATATATTACCAGTATATGATGATAACATGAGCATATACGCATGATAATACATACGATGGGTGCAAGACTATCCAAACTGTTATTTAGCTTGAAATTGTTGGAACTTGCCCATAGTCGCCTTTTATCTAGGCAGACTACGTCATCTCTTTGTCTGACATCCGACATGGATATCTCTGGTAGTCAAAACCCAAGTAGATATATATCAAATCACGTTGCTCAAAATACCACATTAGACTGGTGAGAGCGTAGTGGGGCGGAGGAAACCTAGTGACGGACAGAGAGCGAACGGCGTTTACGTGGGCAACCCGGGGTTAGCGAAAATTGCGGTGGTGACCATCACTAGAGGTCAGTCAGTACAGGGCCCTCAGTGACGCCGAAATCAAAATGTCGTCGGTGACACCAATACAATGACGATGTCCCCGCAAGGCGGGTTCAAACTTCAAGTGTTACCACGAGTTCACGAGTGGTCACGGTGAGGGGTATAGTAGGGTACAAATTGCGTCTTCTATGGATCTGGCACTCTGCGGTTGTACTTTGGGCGAGGGTTCACGAACCATGAAGCTTCAAACTAGCAATTATGTGTAGTTGCACCGCGATGGCTACCTGATCTACGGGAGTCAATACAAGGACGTCTAGAGAAAATAAATATAGAAAGATACAGTTACTCCCAACCGGCGATATGACAGCGGCGAACGTGTCAAGAGTCACAAGAGGATTTCGAGGAGAGCGGAAGGAAAGAAGAAGCGAGACAAGTCGATGAGGATATAAAAAAAGGGGTGTAAAATTAATGCTGCGAGATCGGGGAGAATGCGGTTAATAAATGAGTGACTATGGTGAGCGTCGTCACGACAAAAGCTTTTGTTTTCCAAGTGGCACAGGGGAAACGGGACAGGAGCGACAACCTTATCTCGTGGCGGTGTGGCCAGCGTCGTACTTGAACGATGGCTCAACACTTAGCAGTGCAACAAGACACGAGTACTTGCATCTGCTTTGTTCATCGGTTCGACATCGGGCCGAGGCAGGGAGGGGGGTGCGTCGCTCCAACAAGAGGTTCCAATCGGGTGGAGATCTCCTGTCGTCTTGATCTCCAACCCCGAGGGGACCCATCTTTGTATGTAAGACATGTCGTGACACGCCGCGAGAAGCCCTATGTCGAAAGATTTTCACGCCGTTGTTGTTCGTTGTCCCGAGTGACGGAAGGGGCAGTTCATTGAGTCGTACAATTTCCATGGCCAGGTGAGATTGAGCGAGAACATGTGCAATTTGGATCCGACTTTGTTCGGGCTCTGAATGAGTGATCTATTCGGTCAGTGATGCTTCTGTCTTCACAAGCTGACCCTGCCTCCACAAACCGCGCAAGGCGTCCTCGATATATGAAGGAATGGATCCTAGAAAAAAATAATCAAATGACGTTCAGACATGGCCATGAGACGAAAAATGATAGGAAGGCAAAATTCTTTATCAAATGGCGATATCTCGCAGACTTTTATAGGCAGTCTTGCCACACTTCCCGGCGGCTGAGAGAAACTGGTCGTCAAGAAAGATAGCAATAGTTGATATGTTATGAGGAAGTTTGCTGACTATACCGAGCTATGAGTATGTCAACGTGTCCCAAAACATGATAGTGGAATCTTGAGAGTGTACGTTAATATTCGTTCCTCGCCAAGCCAATAGATTTGAATTCGCCCTTTTCATGAACTGGCCGTTCCGAAACCACCGTGCAAGTGAACACTTCTGTTTTGTTGACTTTAACTCTCGCATAAGGCGAAGAGGCACTCGCCATGATCTGGCCAAGCGAAAGTAGTGTCGCACTGCGAGTCAACTTTGAGCGGAAGATGTCGACGAAGAAGTAGCCATTGTGACGGTTGTAGACTCGGAAGAATAGTTCTGTGGGATTGACCTGAGCCTGGTGTCCATGCTCAAGTGAACCCGCGAATGAATAGTCAATTGCGATGTTCAAGAAAGAAGTCGGGGATGATCTGGGTGAGACTCTAGCAAGCGGCGAAGATGAGCGTGGGTGCACTATTCCATATCAAGGAAGGGCAACGTGTATACTATGGCCTGTACGTCGACTCTCCCTTACTCTGGCTCTGCCACATTGCCTCGCGAATGACGACGTCGTCAAAAACGACCGGTGCGTGCTGACAAGATGGAACTGCGTTTGTGCTGACCGTTGGACAAGAGCATTCCCCGCTCATCGAAATAAACGCTGGTAACTGGATAACTGCGGCGACGTTCTCAGCGAATGGCGAGTATCTTGTGAGCGGCAACCTCCACGGGGTTCGAGTGTGGCGAGTGGAAGACGGCAAACAAATGGCAGTAATGGAAGTGGGGGTTGTCCTGTGTCTCGCGGTCTCAAAGGACGGCAGGTGGATCGCAGCGGGGACACGCCGGGGCGAGCTGATTGTTTGGGACACAAAAACATATGAAAAGGTCTTCTCACACGAGGAAGGTGGCTCGGAGGGCAGTAAGGACGTCAATGGAGTGGATTTCTCGCCCAACTCAACTCAACTGAGTCAACTCGTCGTTGCATCGGACAGCTGCACAGCTGCCGTTTGGGACATTGCAACTCACGAACGAGTGGTCGGTCCACTCCGCCACGATAATTTCGTCAGAGCAGCGAAGTACTCGCCGCAAGGTGATCGATTCGCGACAGCCACTAATAATTCAGTTCGAGTTTACTACAGCAATGATGGTCGCTTGGACGTGGAAATCCCACTACGAGTAGCCCCATTGTTCAACACCTGTCTCCTCTGGTCAAAAGATCAGCTTTTCCTGGTATTAGACGGTAAAATAAAGCAAGTTGAAGCATCCACTGGATCAACGGTCTCGGAATGGCCAGTTCCCGATACCGATGACTACTCGTGCATCGCCCTCCCAAAGTCCGGGGAATTCATTGCATACTCTACAGGGCGTACCGTCACGTTTTGGGACACATCAACACATACACAGCTTGGTAGCACCCAACACACTCAAGCCAGTCCTTTAATCGCCCTCTCGCCAGGTGACCGGTTTCTTGCAATTGGTGGAGAGGACGGTAAAATTACTATCAAAAATCTTCGAGAGGTCCTGCCTACGTCCAAATTCACCGTAAGTATTATGTATTGTTGGTTTAAACAGCATATTGGAATTCCTTCACTACCAATCCACAACAGGAAGATGGCGATGGCAATCCCGACGTATGAGTACGTTTGTTTCCCCCTCGAAGCAAGGTCTCACAATGGCATAGGTCGAGGTGCCATCGAGTACGCCTGCTCCTCAATCTCCCAACCGAGAAGATCCGGATCCGGGGAACCCCAGTCCGCTCGAGTCCGAGGGACGCAGCAAAGACGGTGATGGTGATCTCAACGTATGAATTCGTTCATTTTCCCCTCGAAGCGAGTTCTCACAATGGCATAGATGGAGGTGCCATCGAGCATGCCCGCCCCTCATTCATTCGATTATGACGAGGTCGGTAATCACCTTTTTCTCTTCTTCCATCGATGCTGATGCTGCTGAAGCCGCCATCCCCATCCTCCTCTGCTCAACCCTGGCAGGACGACGTATCGCCACCTGGCCCCTCCCATGCCGTATCACCATTGTCGACGGCCCTACCAGCGACCTCCGCTCCCGACACTTCTGGGTCACCCCAGAGCCGTTGGATATTCAAAAAATGGCTACAAAAGAAGAGTCACAAGGACCCCGCTTCACACAGACCTGGTCGACTTTCCGGAAAGTTGGCCGAGCCTGCCGATCGTCATCCTTCTTCCAACTCACCAGTGAGAGTGGGTACCAGAGATCAGGGGCCTTCGAGAATGGCTGCAGGTCAACGTCAGGCAGTAAGTGCGCTGCTTTGAAGGACGGTCGAATGCGATGTATCTAACATATCGTCTCAGCGAACGAGCATAGGAATCGTGAGATGGAAAAAGGTTCATTGTTCCTTGATTTGTATGCAATAGCTCATCACACGTTACAGAATAGACCGCCTGTTGGAAATACTCTGAACGAACCTGGTGCTTCTGCTAGCAGAGAACGTGCTGCGGATGCAAGGACAGCGGATCCGGTGTGTCTTCTTTTCTGATGATTGAACCTCGTCATGACACCTGATGTCTTATTAGGTGCAGCAACTGAATGATCCATCGCCACCCCAGGCCGGCACTGTCCACATAACAGTACGGGTTACTTTTTGTTTGACCTGCATTGTGATTCTCACACTACATCAGCATCATCAAGAAACAGGCAACTCTTCCCTGACGGTCACATTTCCCACATGGATGTTGTGTTTTCGCTCAGGTACACACGATGGGACGAATTGATCCAGGAGATTCAATATGATTCACGGAAATACCATGCTGAATCAGCCGTGGCGGACATAGCTCCTGAGTTCATTTCCAGGCAGACGCAGCACGTCATCTCTTTGTCCGACGTTCTATCCAGTAGTAAACCTGAGCATATATGCATCATGTATTAAAATCATACTACTCAAAATACCGCATTCAGGTCGCATGTGAGTGTAGTTGGGCGAATGGAAACCAAGTGGCGACCGTGCACTGACAAAGGAGAGCAAAAAGGTGTTTACCGGAGGCATCATACGTGGGAAGAAACCCAAAGGGATGGCAATAGTTGACGTGTTATGGGGGAGTTTGATGACCGGACCGAGTATGTTGATGTGTCCCAAAACACCACAATGAAATCTTTAGTATACAACAAAGTCACCGTCCCTCGCCGAGGCAAGAGACGCGAATTGGCCTTTGTCGTGAACTGGCTATTCCGAAACCACTGTGCGAGTGGACACATTGATTTTATTGATTTTATCTTCGGACAAGGCAAAGAGGCCCTCGCCACGATCCGGTGAAGCAAAAGTAATGTAGGACTGGGTGTCGACTTGAACAAGATGTCGCCGAGGAACAGTCATCGCAACGGTAGCAGACTCGGAGAGATGGTTCTGTGAAGTCAAACGTGGCATTGTCAGTGTCCATCCTCTGGCACACTCACAAATGAGCGGTCAGTTGCGATGTTCGACACAGACGTGCCAGTGGTGCGGCCGGACAATCTGGGTGTAAACAAGCGCCGAAAACATAACGTGATAGAGCGTGGGTGCACAGGTCTATATCAAGGGAAGGCGAAGAAGGTTACGGACCACAGCCTATGCGTTGACTCTTTACTGCTCTGCTACATTCAAGTGTTGGTGGTGATGATGTCGTCAACAATGACCGGTGCGTATCGACAAGATGGAGCTGCATTTATGCTGACCGTTGAACAAGAGCATTCCACGCCCATCGAAATCCACGCCGGTGAGCGATTGAACGCGGTGACATTCTCAGTGAATGGCGAGTATCTCGTGAGCGGCGATCGCGGAGGAGCTCGAGTGTGGCGAGTGGAAGACGGCAAACGAATGGCAACAATGGAAGCGCGAAATATCCACTGTCTCGCAGTCTCGAAGGATGGCAGATGGATCGCAGCGGGGACATTATGGGGTCAAGTGATTGTGTGGGACGCCAATACATACGAAACAGTCTTCACGAAAAAGGAGGACGAGAGGACGATCACCGGGGTGGATTTCTCGCCCGACTCGCCGACTCGACTCGTCGTTGCATCGAACAACAGCACAGCCACTGTTTGGAATGTCGCAACTCGCAAACGAGTGCTCGGTCCACTCCGCCACCCAGAGAGGGTGAGCACAGCGAAATACTCGCCGCAAGGTGACCAGATTGCAACGGCCACTTATCGTAAATCCATCCGAGTCTACAACAGCAAGGATGGCCGCTTGCTCGTGGACGTCCCGATAAAAGTAGTCCCGTGGTGCCACACCGGTCTCCTTTGGTCAAATAATCGGCTTCTTGTCATATCTGACAGTGAAATCAAGCAAGTTAAAGCTGACACTGGGTCAGTAGAGTCAGAATGGTCAGTGCATGATACCAACAACTACTCGTGCATTGCTCTGCCGCAGCATGGGCGATCGATAGTATACTGTACAAACCGTACCGTCTCGTTTTGGGACATGGCGACACACACCCAGCTTGGTACTGGCACCCAACACAGCCAAGATGTTCATTCAATTGCCTTCTCACCAGGTGACAAGTTCCTCGCAATCAGTGGAAAGGACGGGAACATCATCATAAAAAATGTTCAAGACATGCTGTCTTCATCTAATTTCATTGTAAGTATTGCGTATTTTGGATTGAATAGCTTATCTGAATGCCTTCGCAACTATTTAACACAGCGAGATCCGGGGAAATCCAGCCTATCCGAGTCTAGGGGCCACGGCGAAGATGGTGCTGGTAACGGTGATGTATGAGTCGTTCGTTCCCTCCTCGAAGCGAGTTCTCACTGCGGTGGCATAGGTCGACGTGCCGTCGAGCACACCTGATCATCAGTCACTCAGAAAGCAAGATCCGGAGAACTCTGGTCCACTCGAGTCCGAGGGACGCGGCAAAGATGGCAATGGTGATCTCTTTGACGTACGTATTTGCTCATTTCGTCCCCAAACCGGATGCTCAAAATAACGTAGGTTGGGGTGCCATTGAGTGCGGACCCTCAGTCATTTAATTATGACGAGGTTGGTGATCACTTCGCTCTCTTCCCTCAGTGCTGATGCTCCTAAAGCCGCCATCACCAACCTCCACCAATCTCCGGGAGGACGACGTACTGCCACCTAGCTCCTCCCATGCCGTATCGCCATTATCAGCGGCGCTACCAGTGACCTCTACTCCCGACACCGCAGAGTCACCACAGAGCCGTTCGATATTCAAAAAATGGCTACCAAAAAAGGGTCACAAGGACTCCGCTTCACATGGGCCTGGTCTACTTTCCGGAGTATTGGCCAAGCCTGCCGATCATCGATCTCCTGCCCGCTCACCGACGAGAGTGGATACCACAAATGGGGGATCTTCGAGGATAGCTGCAGGTCAACGTCAAGCAGTGAGTGCACTTCCTCTGTAGACGATCCGATTCGGTGTGTCTAACATATCATCTCAGCGAACGAGCACAGGAATCGTGAGATGGAAAAGGGTTTGCTGTTCCTTGGACTCGTTTGCAGTGACTCATCCCATGTAACAGAACAGACCGCCTCTCCAGACTAGTCTGAACGAAGGTGCTTCCGGTAGTGGACAACGTCCTGTGAACCCAACGGAAGCTGGCCCAGTGCGTTTTTTTTTTCGGTGATGGTGGAACTCGTCACGACAGCTCACGTCCTAATAGGTGCAACAACCGAACGATCCATCGCCACCCTCAGGCAGGACGGTTCACGTAAGAGTGCGCGTGACTTTACTCTGACTCTACACTACTGTACTCACAATGGCTCAGCATCACCAGGAAACGGGCAAGTCTAGCATCACCATCACACTTCCGACATGGATGTTGTGTTTTCGCTCAGGTACACATGATGGGACAAATTGATCCAGGTGAACCAATGAGATTCACGTCTATATCATGCTGAATCGGGAGTATGTGGACATAGTCCTTGAGTTCGTTTCTACCCAGCCCATCATCTCTTTGTCTGACATTCGAGCTCTATATAGATTTATCATCCGGTAGTAATATCCGAGTATATATGTACTACATATGCATTGAATCACGCAGCTTGATACCGCATTCAGACCATGTAGCCCAGAAGTGCCCAACAAAGAGAGCAAGCAGCATTTACTAGACATATAATATTTGAGACACCACTTCAGCGAACGGCAAGGCACGGAGCACTGGTGACCGTATCACCGGAGGCCAATCAGTAACAGGACTCGGTGACGCCGAAGTGAAAATGTCGTCGGCAATTTGTCAGCAACACTGGTACGATGACGACGCCTCTCCAGGCAAATTTATTATCACGAGTTCTCGAGTAGTTATGGTGAGGGAGATAACGGGATGCAAGTTTGCAGCTGCACTTCTGGGGGGTCCACCAAACGATTACCCAAGGCGCCACGCGAGCCGCGAGCCGCGCTGCTGATGTTTGCGGGGTCGTCAATCAGGGAAGACCGGTCATCTGTGTTCTCCTCAGGTATCACCTCTGTGATACTTTCCACAGACTGCCGGTTGAGGAGAAAGTCGCTCTAAAGGTGAATGAGGCATAGAGTCGAGAGAGATACTCTTTGGTCTGATCTCCACAATCCCGAGCGTGGTCGACCGTCGAACCAAGCATGAATGAGATACAGCAATTCCAATCAGGAAAATATCTTCTGATTTCCACGAATCAGAGGGAATCCGCTTTTGCGTGCAAGACATGTCCTGACACATCGCGAAAAGCTGATATATGTTCTATGTTCAAAGTCCGTTCAGGTTCGTCGTCGTCCCGGGATCCACGGAAGGGGAGTTGTAAGGTTTTCATGGCCAAGTTGGAGTTGGGCGAGAACGTGGGCAATTTCTCGGCGAGGCTCTGTCCGAAATACAGCCATAAGAACGTTCAATGCATTGCAAGTCCTGCTCGACGTCTTTCTGTCGCCCGGAGCCGATGGGTCATATTCCATAGAAATTTCCCCGTCACCGTCATCGTCGTGCCTATAGAACCACCGCATCACGCGGAGCTCTGAGAGTGAGTGATTTATTCGGTCAATAACTTGCGTCCTCGCGAGCTGGCCCTGCTTCCGCAAGTCGAAGACGTTGTTGTTGATATGAAGGAATGGACTCTAGGAATTCAAACAAAATAATCAGATGACATTCAAACATGGCCACCACACAAAAAATGATAAGAAGGCAAAACCCGGTATCAATGGGCGAAATTTACAAAAATTGAGGAAGAATATCTCGTAGATTGTAATCTTGCGACCTTTTCCAACAGTTGAAACTTGTCGTCGAGAGAGATGGTAGAGTTGATATGTTATGAGGGAGTTTAATGACTTGACCAAGTTGGGAGTATCTCGACGTGACAATGAAATCTTAGAGTGTTTTGCAAAGTCTCTGTTCCTCGTCAATGCTGTTTTCTTCATTCTACTCTCGGATAAGACGAAAAGGGCTCACCACGATCTATGCAAGCGAAGGTAACATTGTACCGAAAGTCAACTTTGGGCGGGATATCGCAGAAGAGGCAGTCATCGCGATGGCCATACACTCGGAGGGATAGTCATATGGCTCAGTGTCCATGTTTAAGCTCACCCGTGAACAAGCAGTTAGTTTCGATGTTCAGTAGACATGGTGGGGTGATCTAGGTGTGAACAAGCGCCGAAAACACGAGGTAATAGGGCGTGGGTGCACTGGCCTATATCAAGGAAGGGCAACGTGTATTGAACATAAAGAAGGCGTACGGACCACAGCTTGTCCGTTGACTCTCTCTATTGCTTTGCTATATTGTTTTGTTGGTGATGGCGTCGTCGACAATAACCGGTGTGTGCTGACAAAATGGAGCTGCGTTTATGCTGACCGTTGAATAAAGAGCGTTCTCCGCCCATGGAAATCAACGTCGGGGATGGTTTATGGGCGGTGGCTTTCTCAGCGAATGGCAAGTATCTCGTGAGCGGCGATCGCGAAGGGGCTCGAGTGTGGCGAGTGGAAGATGGCACACAAATGAAAACAATGGAAGCAGAGCGCATCCAGTGTCTCGCAGTCTCAAAAGATAGCAAGTGGATTGCAGCGGGGACTTGGGGGCACGACGTGATTGTGTGGGACGCGGAGACGTACGAAAAGGTTTTCTCGCACACAGAGGACAATGAAGTCAACGGAGTGGATTTCTCGCCCGACTCGACTCGACTCGTCGTTGCATCGGATAACCACACAGCCACTGTCTGGGATGTCGCAACTCGCCAATGCGTGGTTGGACCACTCCGCCACGAGCATTGGGTGACAACAGCAAGATACTCGCCACAAGGCGATCGAATCGCGACAGCATCTTTTGGTGAATGCACTCGGATCTACGACAGTAACAATGGTCAGTTGCTCGTGGACATCCCAGTGGCCGTGACTCCATCGTACAACACTGGTCTCGTCTGGTCAAATGACCATCTCTTTGTCATATCCAGCGACAAAATCAAGCAAGTCGAAGTGTCCACTGGCTCAACAATCTTGGAATGGGCTGTTCCCAGTAGCAATGGTCGGTCATGCATTGCCCTGCCGCAGCATGGACAATTCATAGCATACTCTACGAACGATACTGTCACCTTTTGGGACACGTTGACACGTGCCCAACTTGGTGTCATGGAACACACTCAGGAGATCTGTTCGATCGCCTTCTCACCAACCGAGCAATTTCTTGCGATTGGTGGGGTGGGTGGGAAGATCACCATCGACAATCTCCGAGATGTCCTGGCTTCGTCCAATTACACTGTAAGCATTATGGTATTTTCAGACTAGATAGCACTTTGGAATGTCTTTACTGTCATAACAGGGGGATCCAGGGAAATCCACTCCACTCAAGCCTAAGGGTCGCAGTGAAGAAAGTGAAAGTGATTCTCTGCATGTATGAGTTTGTTCATTTCGCCTTCGAACCGAGTTCTCACGATAGCATAGGTCGAAGTGCCGTTGAGTACACTCGCTCCTCAGTCATTCGACTATGATGAGGTTGGTTATCACATTATTCTCTGCTTTCCTCTGTGCTCATGCCTCCTGAAGCCACCATCCCCAACCTCTGTGCATCCATGGGAGGATGAGTTATCACCATCGGATGCCCTAGCAGTGACCTCCACTCCGGAGGCGCGTGCACAGGAAAATATCGTGTCACGACAGGGTCCTTCAATATTCAGAAAGTGGCTATGGAAGAAGACTAACAAGGAACCCACTCCACGCAAATCTGATCAACTTTCGGGAGAGTCGTCCCAGCCTGCCGATTCTCGATCTCCTTCCCACTCACTCACGAGAATGAGTGCTACAAATCAGGAACCTTCGAGGATAGTTGGAGGTCAACGTCAGGCAGTGAGTGTGCTTCCTTGATGGACAATCGAATGCGGTGCGCTTAACATATCATCTCAGCGAACGAGTACAGGAATCGTGAGATGGAAAAAGGTTTGCTGTTCCTTGGATTTGTATGCAGTGACTCATCCCACGTTACAGAACAGACCGCCTCTCCAGACTACTCCGAACGAAGGTGCTTCTGGCAGTGGACAACGTCCTGTGAACCCAATGGAAGCTGGCCCAGTGCGCTTTTTTTTTTCGGTGGTGGTAGAACTCGTGACAGCTCACGTCCTATTAGGCACACCAACCGAACGATTCATCTCGACCCTTGGCCACGGGGGTCCGTCTAATGGTACGCGTTACTTGTTTTAACCTACATTGTTGGACTTACATTTGATAAGCATCAACAAGAAACGGGCAATGCTACCATTTCAATCACATTTCCCGCGTGGTTGTTGTGTATTCGCCCGGGTACACACGAAGAAACGCATTGATCTAGGTGATTTAATATGATTTACATAGATATAGTTATTGAGTTCGTTTCTAGACAGGCCCGGCATGCCATCTATTGGTCTGACATCTGAGCCCTATATAGATCTATCTGGTAGTAAAGAATGCAAACATATATGTGTCATGTAGTTCACACTGCCCAAAATACCGCATTTAGACTGCGTGTGAGTGCAGAGGAGCGGAGGAAACGCAAGGGGAGTGGACGAACGTTTACTGGATATAACGTGGGGCACCCCAGCAACCAGCAATTTAAAAGGCGCGGTGGTGACCATCACTAAGCCAGTCATCACAGGGCCCTCGGCAACGCTGAGGTCGTCGTCGGTAATACAATGACGACACCCCGCCAGGCTGGTTCAAAGTGTTATCACGAGTTCATGATCAAGTTATGTTGAGCGGCACAGCAGGGTGCCAGTTCTGCAGTAAACCTGATACTCTGCAGCCGCACTTCCAGCGAGGATTCAGGGCATGTCGAGCTTCAAGCTGGCAATTGGATGAGTAACACCACCGCGATGGCGAGTGAGCACGTCTCAGGGACAAAGCCTACCCAGGAACGTCTGGAGAAAATAAATATAGAAAGATACGGTTACTCATGACCAGCCATATCGACAACAGCGACCTTGGCAAAAGTCAGTACAGGTGAATTCGACAGGTTGACTGTACGAGAGGGCACAATAGCAGTGCGGGATTACATTCCAATGTGTGGGGACGTTCACAAAGGAAGTGATTACAGATTGGTCTAATGCAGATTACACACCTCCCATGAACCGAGTCCTGCAGTCAAGATATGACGAGCGCCTGTAAGTCCTAAGGTACGACTACCCGTGGCAATTTCTTTGATATAGACTGTTTATCTGGTCATCGCAAGAGGTCACCTAACTGGGATTCGAGTAACAATGAGCGCCAAGACACGAAGTACCTGTGTGAGCAGACCAACTCGAGAATAAGGAAAGGTATTAATAGATCAACTTTGCGCACCAGAAGTAAACCGAAACATCTTGTTCCTTGACATGTCGATCTATATCGTAGAGGACGTCATCAATGAAGGTGTGTAACAGGAGTCCAAAGAGTGATTGAGCAGTGTTGACCAAAAAATAGTACTTGACGGTGGCGACTTGCAGATAGGCTCCAGAGGTCGGAAAACAAACGGGAAAACAAAGGGGAACGCAGTTACCTGTCATTTGTATGTCAAGAGATCACAAGTGAATAGTGCTTGGGATTCATCAGGCCGGGGGGGTGCTAGTGTATGGGACGCGCGACCAGAGTGCATGAGAGTGTCACTCGTTGATGCAGATCCGTGCACAAACTTACTGAGGACATCATACATGGGAAGAAACCCTGAGGGATGGCAATAATTGAAGTGTTATGAGGATGTCTGATGACCGGACCGAGCTGGAGTATGTCGACTTGTCCCCAAACACCATAATGAAACCTCTAGAGTGTATGACAAAGTCACCGTCCCTCGCCCAGGCAAGAGATGTGAATTGGTATTTGTCGTGAACGACCAGAATTTCCGAAACTACTGTACGAATGGACATAGTGGGTTTTCTTGATTTTGTCCTCGGATAAGGCAAAGAAGCTCTCGCTATGATCTGGCCAAGCAAAAGTATTGTGCGACTGGAGCCATCTTTGAGCAGGATGTCGCTGAGGAGCAGCCGTCGCAACGGTCATAAACTCTGAGGAATGGTTCTGTCAGGTCAAACTTGGCTCAGTGTCCACCCTTAAGCGCAAAGTCAGTTGCGAGGTTCGAGAATCGACACATGTGGTCTGGGTGTAAGCAAGCGCCGAAAACATGAAGTCATTGAGCGTGGGTGCACAGGTCGATATGGGCAATGTGTGAAGAAGGTTACGGACCACAGCTTATCCTCTGTCTTACATTCAAGCTTCATATAGATCTATCTGGTACTAGTAAAATCCGAGTATATATGTACTATACATCCATTAGATCACGCAGCTCGGTGTCCTCGAGTAATTACGGTGAGGGAAGCAGCAACTTTGCAGCCGCACTTCTGAACTTAGGGCGTATCAAGCTCCAAGTTGGCAGTTAGGTGTAACTGCACTGCAACAACGACCAAGTCCGTCTCGGTCAGCGTCACCGATGCAATCCGGTCCTGGGGAGTTGATCCAATGACGTCTAGAGAAAATAAAAATAGGTATTCAGAATCAGCGATATCGACAACAACAAACCTATCAAAGAGTCACAAGACGATTCGAAAGGTTGATGGGTAGTCTGGGACCCAGCTACGTTGACGGGAGGGCACAAGCCGGTAGACTCTAGTTTGAAAATGATGCATGGAAGCTTCATCTTTAGTCCCGAAAACAATGCTAAAGAGGTCGGTCATGCAATTTCGTGACCAAGGTAAGGTTGATACCTGTACCGGAGCCAAAGCACCACTACGAGTCGGAGGGAAGTGGGATTGCGAACAGTCCGAGTCGCAGCATGGTTTTGCTGAGGGTGCAGTAAGTTGGTTGGCTGTGTTATTTCTCGCGCCTGAATATAGGGAAGACGCTTCTCCGGCAATTTGGCGAATCACAACGCTGGAGTCTTGAGATCCTTTCGCCTCGTTTCGCGATTCAGGCGATGCGCAGGAGAGATCCGACATTGGGCCTGGGCCTATCCCAGCTCGCTCTCGCCGGACTCAGCTCATCACTGCTGGCGTGGCACGTACATCCTCTCATGTAGGTTTGACTGGCTTTTGCTAGGCTTCATCTTGAATCGACCTCGGCGATGGGGTGGGTAAGGAAGGGCATGGCGTGAGAAAAAGGGACACAATGGCACCATGCTCTTAGATCTAGGGTTGGTCATCAGACTAAAACGTGGGTGCATATCGGGAAAGGGAAATGTCCATAAATAATACCTTGCGAAGAGGTCATATGCCAGGTCCACAGCCTGTGCATTGACTCTCCATTGCTCTGCCACATTGTTTCTCTGACAACGCGACAATGACGACAATGACTCGTGCGTACTGACAAGATGGAGCTATGTTGATACTGACCATTAGACAAGAGCATTCCCCGCTCATTGAAATAAATGCCGGTGCTGGTGAGATACGCGCAGTGACTTTCTCAGCGAATGGCGAGTATCTCGTGAGCGGTGATCGCGAAGGGGCTCGGGTGTGGCGAGTGGAAGACGGCAACCAAATTGCAAGAATGAAAGCGCAGAAACTCTGGTGTCTCACAGTCTCGAAGGATGGCAGCTGGATCGCTGCGGGGACATACTACGACGAAGTGATCGTATGGGATGCAAAGACATACGAAGCAGTTTTCTCGCACAAGGAGGACGACAGCATCATCAGCGGAGTGGATTTCTCGCCAGACTCGACTCGGCTCATCGTTGCATCAGACAACCGCACGGCCACCGTTTGGGATATCACAACTCGCAGCCGAGTGGTCGGCCCACTTCACCACGAGAGATTGGTGATAGCGGCGAAGTACTCCCCGCAAGGTGATCGAATCGCGACAGCCACCGAGGATTCAGTTCGAGTCTATGATAGCAACGATGGCTGCTTGCTCGTGGACATCCCAATAAAAGTGGCCCCGTACTACAACACTGGCCTCTTCTGGTCAAATGATCAGCTCTTTTTCATATCTGACGACAAAATCAAGCAGGTTGAAGCATCCACTGGGTCAGCAGTCTCGGAATGGGTAATTCGCGATACCAATAGCCCGTGCATTGCCCTGCTGAAGTATGGGGAATTCATGGTGTACTCTACAAACCATACCGTCTCGTTTTGGGACGCATCGACACACAACCAGCTTGGCATCACTCAACACACTCAAGCCATTCGTTCAATCGCCTTCTCACCAGGCGACTGGGTTTTTGCAACTGGTGGGCAGAACGGGACAATCACCATCAACAATCTTCGAGGTGTCCTACCTTCATTCAATTTCACTGTAGGTATTGTATATTGTCAGATTGAATAGCATATTTTCCCTCACCGCAAATCCACAACAGAATAATCTGGGAAAATTCGGTCCACTCCGGTCTGAGGGACGCGGCGAAGACGGCCATGGTGATCTCAACGTATGAGTTCATCTGTTTAGCCCTCAAACAGAGTCATCACGATAGCATAGGTTGCAGTGCCATTGAGTATGCCCGCTCCTCCGTTATTCAATTATGACGAGGTTGGTGATCACTTCATTCACTTCTTCCCTCTGTGTTGATGCTGCTGAAGTCACCGTCCCCAATTTCTGCCCATTCACGGGAGGATGACGTACCGCCATCAGATACCCTAGCAGTGACCTCCACTCCGGAGGTGCACGCAGAGGAGAACCTCAACATTGTCGAGTCATCCAAGAGCCGTTCAATATTTGGAAAGTGGCTACAGAAAAAGACTAACAAGGATCTCTCAAAGCCTGGTCGACTTTCCGGAAACTCGCACCAGCTTGTCGATCGTCAATCTCCTTCCCACTCACCAGCGAGAGTGGATGCAGAAAATGAGAAACCCTTGGGGATGGCTGCAGGTCAACGTCAACGAGTGAGCGCTTCCTCTTGATAGACGAGTAAATGTAATGCGTCTAACATATCATCTTAGCGAGTGGTTGCGAAACCCGTCATAAAACAACAGGTTCGTTCTTCTTCCAATCTGTATGCAGGGATTCATCGCCCGATACAGCATAAATCGCCTCCGAAAGCCGCTGGTCCCAAGCAGCCGAAGGAAGGTGCTTCCCATAGCCAACAAGGTCCTGCAGATCCAATAGAAGCCGACCCAGTGCGTTTTCTTATTCCGACGGTAGTAGAACTCATCAAGGCAGCTCACGTCCTATTAGGCACAACAAGCGAACGATTTATCAGGACCCTTGGCCGTGGGGGTCCATCTAACGGTGCGTGTTTTATCTTTTCACCTATATTATTAAACTTATCGTAGATTGGCATCAGCAAGGATCAAACTACTCTCGCCTTACAATCACGTTTCCCTCATGGATGTTGTGTTTTTGCTCGGGTTCACACGAGACGCATTGATCTGGGCGATTCAATGAAATTCACGTAGATGCCATGCGGAATCGGCATAGTCTATGCGGACATAGTTCTTGAGTTCTTTCTAGGCAGACCAGTACGCCATCCCTTTGTTTGACATTGGGTCCCATATCATAGGATCTATCCGGTGGAAAAATCTGAGTATAGATGTACTACTATGCATTGAATCACGCTATTCAAAATACCGTATTTAGACCACGGAGCAGAGGAAACACAAAGGGAGCGAATGGAAGTTTACATGGGACACCCCAAAGGCCAGCAATTTAAAAGGTGCAGTAGTGACCATCGGTAGACCGGTCAGTACGAGGCCTTTCGGCGACGTCGAGGTCATCATCGGCAATACAATGAAGACACCCCGCCAGGCTTATTCAAAGTTTTATCACGAGGACCCAGGGCATATCAAGCTTCAAGCTGGCGATCGGATGTAACAGCACCACGATGGCGAGTCTCATGGATAGAGTCTAATCCAGGGATGTCCAGCGAAAATAAATATAGAAAGATACAAGTTGTTCACGATCGGCGATTTCGATAACAGCGAGCCTGTGAAGAGCCACAAATGGATGGATTCGATACGTTAACAGGACGAGAGGGCACGATAACAGTGTGAGGTCGCATTCCAATATGTGGGGACGTTCATGAAGGAAATGATTAGAAAAAGAAATTTCAGAAAGAAGCAAACGATAGTAATTGAGTGCCTGATAAAGCACGTCCAGCAGCGCATTTTTCTGTACCTTATACTCTCTGAAGCGAGTCTTCTATGTTCTGCTACCATCCAGTGGGTCGGTGTAAGCGATAATGCACGCAGCAGTCTGTGCAGGGAAAACACGTCCCTACTAAACATTCCTAAGCTGGTTGCCCACCTTGATGGCAAACTCAAAATTCTTCAGGGCTTCGAACAAAAGGACGATCATACTCCCAGATAAAAGCCACTCATTTCTTGCGCTGGGTTCAGAGGCCTCCTGTTGAGCAATGGAGACGCAGCGAAGTAGATGGATTCGGTGTCCGTCCCTGGTGGGGGTGGGCAGCTAAAGTGAGGTTCGTGCGAAGGGCCTTGCGGGGACGCAAGTTCCGTGTTCCAAAGGATGATTCTGAACATGGCTACAGGGGATGACAGAATAGGATTACTGTACAGACACAATTGGTAAACTAAGTTTGATGAGCAACGTACATTAGTTCGGTCTCGTACGTGAAAGCAGTATCGATGACTGATACTTCGCATAGACTGCTGGGCGAGGATGTTGACACTTCCAGGAGACACATGGCAATCTCGATGGTGGCGCACCTGTTTCCGAGAATTGAACCCGGCTCAAGGATGATGGAATGTGTCAACAAGGGCGAGCCAGCGTTGACTAACTGTGTGGAGATGCACTGATGCCGGTAGAGGTAGCAAACAGTTTTGGAAATCATGGAGCAAGGAGACGTCGAGGAAGTTAGCTTGTCGCTGGGTTTCCCAGTGGACTCGGGCAGACATAGCGAGGAGGAATGCGCTTGGTTTTGGAAAGATGGGTGGATACATTGTCATCTGGGTCCTAAGGCCTAAGGTTTTCATGGCTTATAAGGTGAGGTCAAGCAAGAACGCGTACAATTGTTGGGGTTTGAGAGCGAGTGATTCATCAGATTAACAATCCTTTCAACTTCGAGCTGCCCCTGCTTCCACAAGTCGAGGACGGCATTACTGAGACGGAAGAATGAATCCTAAGAATTGAAACAAAATAATCGGATGATGGACAAACATGGTCATGACACGAGAAATGATAGGAGGGCAAAACTCTGTATCAAAGGACGAAATTTACAAAAATTTAGGAGGAAAGACATCTCACAGACTTTGAATGGTAATCTTGCCGCCTTTTCCAACAATGGCGAGAAACTGGTCATCGAGAGAGATTGCACTACTTGATATGTTATGAGAGTTTGATGACTCAACCGAGCCGGGAGTATGTCGACGTGACAGTGAAATTTTGAGGGTATATGACAAGTCTCTGTTCCTCGCCAATACAAGAGATGTGAATTCGCCTCTTTCGTGAACTGGCCATCCCAAAACCACTGAGTAGACACATCGGTGTTCTTGATTTTACTCTCGGATAAGGCGAAACGCGCTCGCCATCATTTAGGCAAGAAAAAAATAGTGTTGCATCGCGAGTCAAACTTTGACCGGAATATCGCCGAGGAAGGAACCACCGCGACGGTCGTACACACGGAGGGTGGTTCTGTGGTATCGAACGTGGCTCAGTGTCCATGTTCAAACAAACCTGCGAATGGGCGGTCAGCAGCGGTGTTCAAGAAAGACGTGGTGAGGTGGTCTGGGTGTGAGCAAGCGCCGAAAACATGGGGTGATAGGGCGTGGGTGCACTAGCCTATATGAAGGAAAAGCAACGTGCATAGAATGCGAAGATGGCACACGGATCACAGCTTGTCCATTGACTTACTCTATTACTCTGCTTTGTGGTTTCACTGATGATGATGGCGTTCTCGACAATGACCGGTGCGTGCTGACAATATGGAGTTGCGTTTATGCCACTCACAGTTGAATAAGAGCGTTCTCCCATGGAAATCAACGTCGACGACGGATTACGGGCAGTGACATTCTCAGAAAATGGCGAGTATCTTGTGAGCGGCGGGCCTCCAGGTGTTCGAGTATGGCGAGTGGAAGATGGGACACGAATGAAAAAAATTGAAGAGAATTGGGTCCGGTGTCTCGCGGCCTCAAAGGATGGCAGATGGATCGCAGCGGGGACGTTTGTGGGTCAAGTGATTGTGTGGGACGCCAAGACATACGAACAAGTTTTCTCGCACAAGGAGGACATTGAGGACGTCAACGGAGTGGATTTCTCGCCCGACTCGACTCGACTCGTCACAGCGTCGGACAACCGCACAGCCACCGTTTGGAATGTTGCAACTCACAAACGAGTGCTCGGTCCGCTTTACCACGAGGGTCTGGTGACAGCAGCGGAATACTCTCCAAAAGGCGATCGAA
>JBBPRD010000027.1:0-31080 GCA_038092855.1 Boletus piedmontensis
TCCTGAACTAGTCAAGAAGAAGAGACCCGCTAAGCGCACAACAGAGACGCAGACTCCGCGTCCCGCCAAACGTATGCGCATCAAGGTGCGCTCACCTCCTCCACCGTTAATTGTCCGGTTGCGGCTGCCACCCAAGGGTAAGGGCAAGGAACGTGAGGACGATATGGAGCACAATATCTTTGAGGACCTTTTACCGCCAGCAGAGAGGGATACGTCGAAGACGAATATCGACAGCTTTGATAGGACAAGATTTGAGAAGAGCAGGCTTGCTGCTGAGGTGTGTGGTCGACGTATGCACATGGCATAGTCCGCTGATCACTCTTTCCTAGGAGAAATTGTATCCGGCTCCGGTCCCACCATCCTCGGCTGCCGAGAACTCAGATACGCCGATAGCAGGTCCATCTTCGCGCCCCCTTCGCTCCACTATCCTCCATCAATTATCTATACCTCCTTCAGTACCACCCGCGTCTCCGGTGCCATCCACCCCCAGCCTCGTCCCACCTACCCCAGGAATCTTCTCTCAAACCCCGAACACTCCAACCGTCCCTGACGGACAGTCAACGTTACGTATACGTACCATCCGTTTTGGACCCTATGACATTCATCCTTGGTATGATGCCCCTTTCCCGGAAGAGTATGCAAATATACCAGACGGGCGGCTGTGGATATGCGAGTTTTGTTTGAAGTATATGCGTAGCCGCTTTGCATTTGGTCGACATCGTGTGGGTTCTTGTTTGATATGGAACGCACCTTGTAGTTGACCAGCGATTACAGATGAAATGTAAAGCACGCCACCCGCCGGGTGATGAAATTTACCGCGATAATTCAGTTTCCATATTCGAAGTGGACGGACGCAAGAACAAAATATACTGCCAGAACCTTTGCCTCCTATCCAAAATGTTCCTTGATCACAAATCACTTTTTTATGATGTCGAACCATTTCTTTTCTACGTCATGACAGAGACCGATGACATTGGGGCTCATTTCGTGGGGTACTTCAGCAAAGAGAAATGTTCACCGAAACAATACAACGTGAGTTGTATCATGACACTTCCAGTACGACAACGGCAGGGCTGGGGAAATTATCTCATCGATTTCAGTATGTTTGGAATCTTTGAATCATGTTGAATTGTTGACCGAATACTTGCTCAGGCTATCTGTTGTCAAAGAAAGAGCAGCGTACAGGCTCTCCTGAAAAGCCTCTCTCTGGGCTGGGTGCTCTTGGCTACAAGAACTACTGGACGCTTGCACTTATGCGTTACCTCAGAACAGCCCCCCAGAAACCGACCCTTGAAGGTCAGCCTACCTTTTCTTTGCTCATGGGTTAACTCTCCCTCACACCAGGTGCCCTGCGTACCACCGAACAGATATTAGTAGAGCCACGTCTATGACCATCGAGGACATTTTTACCATTCTCATGCAGCAAGACATGGTCACAGTGGACACTGCATTCCCAGACTCTGCTCGCCCATCACCAGGGCAGTCGATCAAGTTCCCACGTGGTCGTAGAAATGGTATTGCACGGAGGCACTTACAGAGACCCAACCCAAAAAACCAAACGGAAGGGGGAGGAAACAAGTCTAATACGTCGTTCGTCGCTCCCGCACACTATGATATCTCTTGGGACCAAGACAAGGTGGAACGTTGGCTGGAAGCCTGGGAAAAGAAAGGATACCTGAAGCTTAAGCCCGAGAAGCTGAAATGGACACCTTTTGTGTTGGCTCGCACCAAAGCGGGTGTGGAGGTCCCTCACACCGAGACGGGCTTGTGTTTCGGTGCCATGACTCACACCGTTACACCTCAGAGTCCAATGGACGGCGGGATGCCTATACTGGATATTGGTGATCGGGCCAAATCTTTGGGTTCTGGACAAAGTTCATCAAACGAGCAGAGCGAACGAGTGTCGGTTGTTCGCGATGCAATAGAGGTGACTGCAGCCCACCTCTTTGATGACCTGCTCCCCGAGAAAATGGTCACACCGAAGAAGCAGGTGAAAAATAAGCTCAGGGACGCTAGCCCCGGTTCCCTTGCGATGTCCACCCGGTCAGCTTCTGCGCGAACAATTCCGGACGATGACTCTGTGCCCCATGGGGAAAATAGCGAAGCCTTACATGATGGTGCCAGCGAAGTTGTGCAGATGATTGAAGACGTCACTCCCACTGTACCAATCAAGCGTGGCCGTGGCCGCCCTCCTAGAGTCCGGCTACCTAACAAAGCTCCTATTGTATCCCAATCCTTCTCGACTGAGTCTGGACTGACATCTCCTTCCAAGCCAGCATCGCCTCGGAAACGCAGGAAACTCGACTCGCCCTCTCCTGAGGATCTACGTACACCCGTGGATCTTGTTTATACTGAGCAGCCTGATGAGCGTGTTGATCAACCAGTCGACCGCCATCCCTTGGCTGTCGATGGACAAGGTCATACCACAAACGGAGTCCGTCGGAGTTCCGCACAACGTTCATTAGATGTTGGGCTTGCCGTCGGGACTACGGAAGGAGAGAAAGACTCGGGACAAAAAGATGACTTGCAGGATGATATCGTGCAACGGGAATGCACCGACGTGAAATCCGAAGATCTGGGAACTCCCCTCACGGGATTGACCAGTCGACACAGTGTTCCGAGTGATGATACCGTGTTCGTGGCGGAGGGTGCTAATGGCTCTGTGGTTCGCAGCAAGATTTTAGGGGAAGGAGAAAGAAATTCACCGCTGCTGGGTTCACGAGGCACAGGGGATGGAGCTATCACAGAAGATGCTGTTGCGTTGCGAGTGGAGGTTGAGGAAGACTCGGACTTGGATGCTGAGGGAGAGCCGGACGACGAAATATGAGATATGGATGGCCATGTATCCATACAGATTTCTTCTGATTGTTTGTGCACTTAGTTACTTGCGATACGAACCAGAGCGCCTTGGATCTATCGTTGTTTGTTTGGATGCAACACAAACGAGCCACAGCAAGTGCGAGCGGTTCACGTCCGGTTCACCGTGGTTCAACATCAGAGTCAAGCTGACCATGGACAGCTCCCAGCCCCATGGGTAAGTACGTCTCACAGTACACTTGTCCGTCGTCAACGCACGACGTTATTCCAACCGCAATGTCTCATTGTATTTTCAATCACATGTAGTGATCCAGGCATGGCCTTTGGCCACCTACAACGTGATCCCAACGTCAGCAACGTTTCGGTAAGATTTACCCCCTTTCTTCACCTCTCCAGGTAGCCTCATCAATGAATCCATTGCAGAGCCTTAATCAAGCGTTGGGTCCCCATCTTACCCCTACGCTTAGTGCGCGGTCGGCCTTTCACGACAGTGCATTCAGACTGACGGATTCTCCACCGACAATTCTTGACTCGAATGGCAGTAGTGCCAGGCCCACTCAGCCCGTCGCTGGTCCTTCACGTTCCCCTATACACGAATTCACTGTTCCCCTGACGAACGATGGACCGGCTACGGGTGCACTGAAGCGCAAACTCACCGACGGCGCCAATGCAATGTCGAACAGCCAGCTGGGCAAACGAAGACGAGAGGGTGAAGAGACGGGAGAATTCGACAGCGATCCTGTTCATGGTTCAAAACATTGGACTGAGGAAGAGAAAACCAAGCTGTTCACTTGGCTCATGGACCCGAGTGAAGACGAACATTGGAATTCTCTCCGCTCTACAAAAAATTCGTGCTTTCGAGAGGTATGTATTGGTGGTATGGTGATACTTCTTTCGTTCATTGTCGACTGCAGTGTGCCATGGAAGTTTTTGGGGGGAAGAAAACATACCAAGCTCTCAAGGGTTGCTACGAGCGCAACTTTAACCTGTTTAAACAGATCTATGCTTTTGAGGCATACCATGCACCATCTGGCAATGGACCCATGAGCATGATTACTGAGGGGGACAGGCTACGAGAATACGAGCGCCGCCTTCAGCTAGCCCGGAAGGGTGGCTGTGATGTCGGAAATCTCAATGCAAGAACTATAGACCACTGGCACCGAAGCGGATGGTACAATCTATTTTACCGCAGGTGGGCCACAGTCAATCAGCCATCGACCATTCATAAACTAAAAATAGTCCCTTCGCAGATGGAACGGTGACCCGGCGGTTCAGCGCCCCTCCACTCGGTACAATACGAATGGCGCGTCGGGAGGTGTGGGAGGCACAGTCAACAGTGATGAAATCGAAGACGAAGAGAGCTCGTTGGACATCTCAGATCCTCCACACTCTGCGCCATCGCAAGCTGCTCGTACACCGCCCCATTCCCAGCCCGCGAATCCACAACCCTCTGCTGGTGTAGATCACCTTACTGCGGAAGTAGGAGCGTCAAGTTTTCCCGGTCGCCCCACGGTTCCAGGAAAAAAGCCTGCGTCGCCTCAGCCCGAACAATCACATATTCATTTCTCCGTCCCACAGAACTTGATGGCAGCCTGTCTCCAGCTGCTTCAAGCACAAGTTCAACACAGTAAGCTCAAAATAGATTACCTGCGCCGACGTGAGGAAAGGGAAGAAAAAGAAAGCACAGTGCGTCAGGAGCTGGAACGCCGCCGATTCGAAAGGGAGCAAGCGGATCGGGAGAATAACAAGGAATTTGGAATAAAGCAGCGGGCTCAGGTTGCAATGGAAGTAATGGGCAATCCGATAGTAGATCCGTCTGTGCGGCAGGCAGCAGTGGACTATTTGAAGAATCTCCTTGCCACCGATTGAACTGGTTCGGTTGTGAGAATGGTGCAATATTGGCTAGATGGTTATCGTGTCTTCACGCGGACAATCACTGTACATTCAAACATGTTTTGTATTCACCTGGTGTACCTAGTACAGTTACGAGTAATACCATTTTGTAGTTGCGGCCTTGTGAGCGGTGTAATGCAGACGTCGTAGGAAGGCTCGGCTAGAATGTGTTTGGTTCTACATAGCCATACCGTCAGATGGCACGTCGGAGCTCTGTTGCACCCTAGTCAAACGGCGATGAACAAGTCTACCACAACTTGACTATCAGAACGCAGGACTGCACGGAATCACATGAACATACCGCTGGAACAGATCCAGTGGGCCATTTCTCCCCCGTTCCGTATCCTGTTTACCAGGGATGGTGACTGGTTGTATAGGTATCCAGCAACTCAGTGGGCTTATGCCCTCTTCATAGCTTGCGTGAGAAACATAGAGTAGAAGTCCATCTGATGTTACGTGCACCGGCATAGTTGTCAGTCCACTGTGGTCACCCCCCGAATCGATCGACATTGCAAAATCCGAGGACAGAAATTGGAACGGTGTTGAAATTGGAATATCGACGAAGATCTGCCGTGTTGAGCGGGCTAGGGGTACGATATTGGAGTGTAGCATTGAGAGGGTTGTGTCCGTGTGGTAAGGAATAGGGATGAACGACGTCGGATACTGGAAGTTGTAGGGACTTGGTTGTGAAACCGATGGTTGAGCCTCAGCGGAGCCACCGAACGAGAACACAGTCGAAGGTGGCGCAAATTTTGGCAGTTCAGCAAGTCGAGTATCCCGCCACCAAAACCTGTGAATCCGATGAATATGAAACGATCGTTATTGCACCACAGAGTACCTGAAAGGGGTTTCACAATCTGCGATGTCCTGACCTTTCCACTTGATGACATCCAGGACGTGTAAAATCCCGTTCGTTCTCCAATTAACGTCAAGAATGCAGTCCAATATTGTTAGTGGGGGGAGTGAAGATGGAAAGCGAGGAAGTAGCTTTTTCCCCAGAAGACGAGATCGAAGAGTCGTATTTGGTGCTGCAGCAGAGTGATACAGTCAGCGTCACGATTCTGAATTGGGGACGGATATAGGTACATATTCCGATGACTCCCGACGCCGACTGGTGAGTAATTGCTAGGCAACGCTTTCCCATTGGTACGGGTGCCACTGCAACCCAGCTTCTCTCGAGATCTGAGGGAAGGCCATCGTCTGCGTCATTTGAGTGGTCATCCCAAAGGTCAGGTTCCTCTTTCATCTCCAATAGCTCCGCGTACATGCAGCTGTTTGCCCACTTGCTAGGCCCCTTTGCCCGCTTCCGTTTGCTTTTACTACGTTTCTTTTTCGGATGGCTGCCATCATCTGCCGTGAGCACAACAAGAGCGCCAGATACGCCCGATGTGCCCGTAAGGGATGCGTAATTCGCTATCCCTTCCCTTATCACTTGAGGTTCTTCATCAATATCCTCGTCACCCTCGTCATCGGATGCCCCGAGACTCAGATGCGCGAATGCATCAAGCTGTCTGGATGAATCGAATTTCTGAGCCCTTCGCTATACCAAACGGCCATGCACATGAGAACTCGGTACGCTGACGGACCCAACGTAGCTTCACGCACCCGCCTTTGTTCTTCTAGAGCCTGTACAGTGTAGGCGTTCCCGTCAGCTCAGATGAAGGAACTGAAAGGCTAGAACATAACGGTTGACCTTTTCGCGTCGAGCCTCTTGTGACACCAGTTTGTCGGTGAACGTAGTGGGTGGGGCTTTGTAGGCTGATCTCCTGTCAGCACAGTGTGCGAACATGATTCTACTACTTGATGAGATCAATCGATGGTCTATGGTTGGTTTGCGAATGTGGGCCGCAACCGGAGTTACTGCCAAACACGAGTCCGGTGATGACCAGTACAATGACATGCCATTGATTCGGATTCAAGCCTCGAGTTGGAGCCTGGCCGGGCCCATGTCACCACAACCCAGTTCGTGGTCAACCCACATCATTCGCTGACTCGACATTACATTCAATAATATGTCCCTGGTACTCACAGAGGCGAGTACAAAGTCGAGAAAGTCAGTTAAAGCCCGGGGGTACTACGTTGAACTATTAAAGTAGTTCAGGCTCCTTTATAATATTTTCCGAGAACCTGCACAAGTATTTGATCAGAGTTCCTGTGGTCCCAATAGTGCTCGACTGAAGCCTTCAATACACTGGACCGTAACCACACTTAGAGACGCGTATTTCCTTTCCTGGTACTTACCTCTACTGGACTCGAGTTTTTGAACACGTATTGGCCCGACTTATATGTATGGCAGAGGTTCTTCAGTTGGTTAAAGATGGGGTGTCAAAGGTAAGCATACTGGTAGTCATGTTATGTCTCAGTTTCAAGTGCTAAACCGCCGAAAACCAAGACCAGGGCAAAGGCCAGGTACCTGAAGCGCAAAAAACTTCGAAGAAAGGCACGAAAGTCTTCAGCACCTCGGAAACCCGGGGATGCTCCCCAAGCAAGCTCGGGGTCTGAAGAGGACGAAAAGCATCACGATGATAATGAAGGAATCGCAGACGAGATTAACCGTGACCACGTGAGCGAAGAGAGGGCAATCGTCATGGAACAGCCTATTCAGCCTCCCAAGAAAAGGCGAAGAGTGGTCGGGGAGGGTCCAGATTCAGATGTCGGCGATTTCGGAGAAATACGCGACTCGGAGAATAGGAAACTTCCTAGCATTCAGGGACCTCTCGCAAACCCAACAGGCGCTCTACCGTCATTCCCTTCGCCAACGGTGCCCAATGCACCACCCAGATCTTTGCTTGCTATGCAAGGGATCGACAAGGCTCTTGTACACGCAAAAATTATCGATCCTGCCGCTGTAACACCTCTCACAACAGCCGAACAAGACCTTACCACAGGTCTCAGCTTGAAGACGCGAAGACGCTTGCTTGACCTTGGCATTAGCGAGCTTTTTGCTGGTCAGGGGCTGATCACACGAATTCCTGCTTCAGGTACTGATGATCTGACGTGCAGTACAGACTACCCTTCTGCCTTTCCTCATCAACCACGGTCGGTTTCTGTATACACCGTACTCTGCTCCTCACGATGTTTGCGTTTCCGCGCCAACGGGGAGTGGGAAAACACTTGCATACGTCCTTCCTATACTAGAGGTGAACTCTAGTCTTATCAATGTTACTTGGAATTGCTAATACTCGCGATAATACAGGCTTTATCAAACAGAATCGTCACCAGGCTGCGTGCCTTAGTTGTTCTACCCACTCGTGACCTTGTCACGCAGGTCAGAGAAACATTAGAGGCTGTCGGTAAAGGACGTGGCTTAAAAGTGGTTTATATCTTAGCACATCGTGGTCATTACCTTTCTGACTATCTTTGCTAGATTGGCACCGCGACAGGCCAACATTCATTTACTCATGAACAAGCACAGTTAGTTTCCGAGACCGATCCTGGGTAGATTTATCTTGCTGTTGGGGCGACGTTAGCTAAGCCCCTTCCGTTTTGCAGATTGCTTGGGGGGTCCAGCAAAGTGGATATCTTGATATGCACTCCAGGTCGGTTAATGGATCATCTTAATGGAACGCCCAACTTCTCGTTGCAACACCTTCGCTTCTTGGTATGAGTACATTGATGGTCGCTATCTATATTTCTCAATGGAGCGTATCTAGGTCATTGATGAAGCTGACCGTTTACTCTCTCAATCATTCCAAGATTGGCTAGCTCAGGTGCTCACTGCAATTCATTGGAGGCCTTCGCAAAATGTTTCCTCAGAAAGCAAATTGTCGTCGGAAGATACACGTCTCTCACCAAATTGCGATTCTCTCGCACCTGCGTGCTTAGATTTGGAGCATTGTGAATATTGTCAAGTTGACGTTGGCGAGCAAAGAAGATTTTCATGCCAAAAACTGTTGTTCTCTGCGACGCTCACTCGAGATCCTGGAAAACTGGCATCTCTTGATCTTCGAGATCCGAAGTATTTTGTCGTCCAGAGTCAAGCTGAAGGTGGATCCGATGGTGCACCATCGCACATCGTTTCTGAACGATTTGCCATGCCAGCCACCCTGACGGTGAGTCTTGAGCCCGCTTGACGTTTCTTTGGGTTAAACTCTGTATGTTAGGAGCATATGGTTGTCTGCGAACCATCGCAAAAACCGCTCATGTTGCTTCATCTCCTCCACACCCACAATGTTCGCAACGCCTTGATTTTCACCAAATCGTCGGAGTCCACGAGCCGCCTTGTCTTCCTACTTCAGTGTTTCGAAGAGCTGAGAACGCCGAAACGAGCTCGCATTACGGTTCGCGCGTACTCGAGTGACCTCCCCGCAGGTGAACGAAGAACAATTCTCGAAAAATTCAAGGTACAGGAAGTCCACGTGTAAGCACTGCCAGCTGCAGCGGGATAGCGATCTCACCTCGTTAATGAATAGTCTGGTTTGTTCTGATTTAATCTCAAGAGGGATCGACATCAGCCATGTTTCTCACGTCGTGAGCTATGATACCCCAGTTGATATGAGGAAATACGTTCACCGTGTTGGGCGGACTGCTCGAGCGGGACGGGGCGGTGACGCGTGGACATTGGTGGAAGAGCAGGAGGTAAGTGATCAAGCGTGGTGTACGGAAGGACACGAGACCGAGCCTCTATAGGCACGGTATTTCAAGGCGATGCTGAAAGAACATGATCATCTACAGAAGGTGAAGAGAGTGAAGGTTTCCCAGAGTGGAATTCAGCCCCTTTTGGAAAACTATCAAGTAGAGTCCAGGTCACGGATCACTCGTATGAAAAGGCTGACTCTTGCTCTTCCAGGCGGCATTGCGCAGGTTAAGAGACGCGTATGGCCGATAGTACTGTCACGACGGCTACATCAATAATTAGGACTGGCCTAAATGTGGTAAAGGCGAATCTAAACTTGAAATACCACACCAGGTTCACATTTCATACAGCATTTAGGTCGGTCTAAAATATTGATCCATCCGTTGTGTCTCCCTTGCAGTATATTTGACGGTCATTGCCGGTCGGAGTCGGCAGCTTTTCAAGAAACCATCACTCTCGACTCGATTATGTTTTTCCACGATACTCGATCACTGCCGTAGGCATATGGCATATCCTACAAAGTTGAACGAGCTCAATGCAAAGCTCAGAATGTTGAGATCCTTGTTTGCTTCATGGAGTCCAGCACGACACACTTGCCTCGGTCTGCGTTTTCGCTTTTTGCCAGTCATCGTCCTGTCAAATAGATTCGTCAGAACTTCATCAACTTTCTGAAGCGAGTTTTGGGATGGGCTTTGCTCGTTTTCTTTTTTGGTAGGACCCTTAATTTCCTTTTTTGCTAGCCATTCTCCAATCAGAACTCTCAAATGGCCTGCAGTCGAGTGGTCAAACGATAACGTTACAGCCGTCTTTGCAGATGAAGTGATATGCCTCGGATCACGTTGGGTCAGTGAGTCAGCAAGAAAGTCAAATTCTCCCATCACAGCTAAGCGCTGAGTCATGAAACTGCATGCAGCACCAAAAACATATCCGGGACGGCAATCCGTCATCCCGTGCTGTAACTATTACGTTTCGTTCTCGTCAGCCATTGACAGCCAGGGAGGGCTCAAATATCCGAGTCACTGGCGTGTTCCGTCAAGTTCGTTGCTCATTGACATGTCTCATCCAGAGGACAAGTTTGAAACGAAGACCATCGCAGAGCACTTTGATGAGTCAAATTCGGATGGTATCTCTAAGCGACCGACCATCTTCCGCAGGTGTGACCCACCAACATCATCGTCACTGCCCAACTCACCGTACTGTAGTTTTTTTTCTATCAAGAATCCCAACCCTCCTCCGCCCAAGGCCTCCATCCACGACGCAGTTCTCACTCCCGAGACGTCAGCGGGGTTCTTCAGTCGTCTGTGGTTTAATTGGGTAACCTCCCTCCTGTCACTCGGTTATGCTCGGCCCCTCGAGGCGTCGGACTTGTACAAACTCCCAGATGAACTCTCCGCCACTCGGATTGCAAACGCTATCCTCACATCTTTCGAACGCCGGCGCAAAGAAGCAGCGATATACAACGAGCGACTGGCAAACGGTCAGATTGGTCCAGGCGTCAAGTATCTATGGTGGTCAATTCGTGGTGTCCGCGCAGAACGGGAAAAGGCATGGAGGGAAAGGGACGGAAAGCGCAAACCCAGTCTCATCCTTGCCATGAATGACAGTGTCAAGTGGCGCTTTTGGTCCGCTGGAATTTTAAAGGTCATTGGCGACACTGCTCAAGTCACCAGCCCTCTCGTAGTAAAGGTATGAATTTCTCTTTCCGATCAGATCCAATGTATACGTCTTTGGGGCAGGCAATTATTACCTTTGCCGCAGAGTCGTATGCTGGGCATATCACTGGCACATCCACACCTCCGATCGGAACAGGCATCGGACTTTGTTTCGCTCTCCTCATCCTACAGCTCGTTGGGTCATGGTGTAACCAACATTTCTTCTATCGTAGTATGGCCTGCGGTGTCCTCCTACGTGGTGGTCTCATTACCGCGCTGTACTCCCGAGCTCTTTCATTGTCTCCTCGTGCCCGCGCACGGATGACAAATGGCAGGCTGGTAAACCACATCTCCACCGACGTGTCCCGCATCGACTTCTGTATGGGCTATTTCCATATGTCTTGGGCTGCACTCATCCAAGTCACTATTTGTCTCATCTTGCTCCTCATCAATCTTGGCCCGAGCGCGCTGGCGGGTTTTGCACTTCTCATCCTTGCAACACCAATAAATACAGTGGTGGTAAAACGCTTCTTCTCCATCAGGATCAAGGGCATGGTTTGGACCGACAAGCGTTCCAAGTTACTTCAAGAGATGCTGAATGGTATGAGGGTGATCAAAATCTTCTCATGGGAGATACCCTTTCTGAAGCGAATTTCTGAATATCGCCAGCTCGAAATGGTGTATGCTACTTTCTATCCCATTCATTTTTCTGACTCATCCCGTCTTTCAGCTACATACGAACCATACTCGTCTTTCGGGCCGGCCTAAACGCGTTTACCTTCTCCATCCCGGCACTAGCCGCTGTGCTTGCATTCATCACCTACTCGTTGACCGGTCATTCGTTGTCCGCTGCAAACGTCTTCTCATCTCTTACCCTGTTCCAGCTCATCAGGATTCCCCTTATGTTCCTGCGTGCGTAATCCATGGTTCCTTTAAATCAAGCTAACTGGTGCTACAATATAGCCATGTCACTGAGCTCCATTGCAGATGCTGCCACTGCATGCAAGCGTCTTTACGATGTTTTTGAGGCCGAAACGTCGGACAGGACATTGGTAGTTAACAAAGATTTAGATGTCGCAGTCAGGATAGATGGCGCAGACTTTAGCTGGGATAGTCCTCCGCCAAAACCCGAAGATCCCAAGGTGGTTAATGATAGGAGGGGCATGCACAGCAAGAAGAAGGGAAAGCCTGAGCCAACGGCACGGCCAACGCCACAACCCGTTGATGAGGCGAACATTTTCAAACTCAACGGTGTTAATATGGAGATCCCTCGCGGCCAGCTCGTTGCTATTGTTGGGGCAGTAGGGTCGGGTAAAACGTCACTGCTTCAGGGCATCATAGGCGAGATGAGACGGATTGCTGGGACTGTCGAGTTCGGTGGTTCAGTTGCTTACTGTGCTCAGACCGCCTGGATCCAAGTAGGATTTCTTCAGGTTACTATTGTGGGGGACTGACACCTTTGATCCAGAATGCTACAATCAGGGATAATATCTGCTTTGGACGGCCATTTGAGGAGGAAAAATATTGGAAGTCTGTCCGTGATTCTTGTCTGGAACCAGATCTGCATATTCTTCCCAACTATGACCTAACCGAGGTTGGCGAGAAAGGCATATCTCTCTCTGGTGGTCAGAAGCAACGAATCAACATTTGTCGGGCTATATACTGTGACTCAGATATCATGATCTTTGATGTTCGTCCGCTTCTTCTGTATTAGTGTTTGGATTTCTGATAATTGCTCGTCGCTAGGATCCCCTCTCTGCACTTGATGCCTATGTCGGGAAGGCTGTATTCTCTAATGTCCTTAAGAGTGGTACAGCAGGCAAAACCCGGATTCTCGTGACTCACGCACTGCACTTCCTCCCAGAAGTCGATTACATCTATACATTAAGTGATGGCAAGATTGCTGAACGTGGAACCTTTGATGCATTAATGACTAGTGATGGCCCATTTTGCAAGTTCATAGAGGTGTTTGGTTCGAAAGAAGATAACAGGAACAAGAATGCCGGAGAGAAGATCGAAATGATTCGCGACGACCAAAAAGAGCAAAAGGTTAGTGTCAAAGGGAAACCCATGATACAAGAGGAAGAGCGGAATACCGGCGCCATTCCATTCAGAGTCTACCGGCAATACTTGCTTGCTGGAAATGGCATAGTCCTTGTGCCGATCTTATTTCTCTCTCTTGCTCTAATGCAAGGCTCATTCATCATGTCATCGTATTGGTAAGTGCACTTTACTTCTGTTTCGTCTAACCTCATTTTGGTGTTACCAGGCTTGTTTACTGGGAGGAAATGGAATGGAATTTTCCGCAAGGCTTCTATGTATGTTACCTACTTTGTCTATCGGTGGTGTCTCAGGTAAAATTTGCAGATGGGCATTTATGCTGCTCTCGGTGTCTCGCAATCGATAACCATGTTCTTCATGGGGAGCACCTTCGCAATGCTGAGTTACTATGCATCGCGAGAGCTGCATCAGGTGAGTTCGTATTTCGCTTAAAAATGTTACTCAGACATTAACCTGTTCAGAGGGCCATCACCCGTGTGCTCTATGCTCCCATAAGCTTCTTTGAGACAACCGTAAGTTGAGCGTGTTGCTGTTGTATCCCTAGTTGCCATCGCTAATCTCCGTCTCTGACAGCCTCTTGGCCGCATCATGAATCGTTTTGCCAAAGGTATATTCAATGAGCTCTTCATCCTCCCTGCTAAGCTATCCCACAGATATAGACACTATTGATAATCTCATTGGTGATTCATTTCGCATGCTGATTACTACCTCGTCCAGCATCACCGGTGCTATCATTCTTATATCGATTATCTTGCCTTGGTTTTTGCTGGTTGTCTTTTTCATCTTGGGTTTCTATGTCTATGCCGCGTACTTCTATCGAGCAAGCGCAAGAGAACTGAAGGTGTGTTCTCGATGTCATATATTCCCAAAAGCTAATTTAGTTTCAGCGGCTCGGTATGCATGCAAACATTGGATTATCGGCTTGTGCGGCTGACGATTAATCTCAGATGCTATCCTGCGTAGTTCTTTATATGCCCACTTCTCCGAGTCATTGTCAGGCTTGACGACGATCTCTGCGTATGGCGAGACAAATAGATTCAAGAAAGAGAATGTCGAACTCGTTGACATCGAGAATCGGTGAGTTGCGATAGGCAGAGCACGAATTATCATTGAATCTGACTGGATTCCCAGAGCATATTGGTTGACTGTTACCAATCAGGTGGGTTGGTTGTTGCTAGTGACTACCGGATGATCATTGATTCATCCGACTAGCGCTGGCTCGGTATTCGCCTGGATTTCCTCGGATCAATCCTTACATTCGCGGTGGCCACTTTGACAATTGGTACCCGCTACAGTATCTCGCCAGGACAGACTGGAGTGGCTCTGTCGTACATTCTGCTGGTGCAACAGGTAGGCCCACACTGAGGGATGAGATTTTAAGGAACTGACATGTCATTTGAGTCCTTCGGATGGATGGTTCGTCAAGTTGCAGAGGTGGAGAACGATATGAACGCCGTGGAACGAATTCTATATTACGCCAACGAGGTTGCACAAGAAGCCCCTCATCAGGTCAAGGACAGCCCGGGTCCGCCTTCCTGGCCCTTTGAAGGCCGGATCGTTATGAAAGATGTTTTCATGAAATATAGACCTGAATTGCCTCCTGTGCTTAGAGGTTTGAGCATGGACATCGCACCAGGAGAAAAGATCGGTATTGTTGGCAGGTACTGGTGGCTTCTCTAGCACTGACTTCCGTTGTTAACAATGCTTGTAGAACTGGAGCTGGAAAATCATCAATCATGACGACTCTATATCGACTTGTGGAACTCTCGTCGGGAATCATTCAGATTGATGGTATTGACATCTCAAGAGTTGGGCTAGAACAACTCAGGAAGGGGCTCGCGATTATTCCACAAGACGCTGTAAGCCTTACATCATGAGATCGTGATTCGGCATTGACGGGCTCTGCATTCCGTTTTAGTTCCTTTGTAAGGTCATCAATCGTTGAATGTGTCGCTTTGCTGATGGGTTTCTCAGTCTCTGGTACTCTCAGGTCTAACCTAGATCCGTTTGGTTTGTACGATGATGCCCGCCTTTGGGACGCTCTTAAGCGGGCGTACCTTGTCGACACACATGAGAAACAGCCCTCTTCGTCTCAAACAACCACCCGAGGCAATGTCCAGGTCGTTGGCAGTCGTTTCGACCTAGATACCCCAATTGAAGAAGGAGGTAATAACCTGTCAGTCGGCCAGGTAGGGCTCATATCCATTTTTTCGTCCTTTTCTGGTTGCTGATTGTTACCCAGCGATCATTGGTATCGTTGGCACGAGCGTTAGTCCATGAGACAAAGGTCCTCATCCTTGACGAAGCGACAGGTACAATTTGACGCATTTCTTACATGACGCACCAGCTCATGTTCTGAACAGCATCCGTGGATTACGAGACCGATGGAAAGATCCAAGATACTATTGCGACAGAATTCAAGGAGCGTACAATTCTTTGTATTGCTCGTGAGGTTTATTTCGGTCATTCATCTTCTGATATCGCTGACCAGCGTGCAGATCGTTTACGCACAATTATATCCTACGACCGTATATGTGTTCTTGACGCCGGCACGATCGCTGTATGTGTTCCTTGGTTAAGTTTGCGTTGGACCGTTAGTTGCTGAGAAAGAATAACGAACTAGGAATTCGATACCCCGGCAAACTTGTTTAACACTCCCGATGGGATATTCCGCGGAATGTGCGACAAGTCTTCCATCACGCTTGAAGATATTCTCTTTGCACCAAAGCAACCACAAGTATGAGGTCGGAGGGACCTCATAGTAGAGAGCTATTTCGGTTGTCTTGGTGGCACAAATTAACTTTGATGCATGTTCGACATCAGAATACGCAAACTATCGATAAGACTCGTCAAGACAACCTAACTTATTCTATCTCCGTCAAGGTTTCCGGATCTCGTTGCAGCCGCGGCACATTCAGTAGAGATTTCAATGTTGTAACATTTTTCATCCCATTAATACTTTGACGCAGATAGATTTAATTGATGACTTGGAATGTTTGTCACTGTAGTATCAGGCTGAATAAATTGCCATAGTCTAGTGTCACAGGCTGGGCCACGCTTTTGGCGACGATCAGCGCTACTATCACCAATCCATTCTTCGTGCTGTCTTAAACGTTTGAATCGGCTCAGCAATTTTGGTCACTAACATAATCCTTAAGATCAATTCAGCAACGACTTAAAGACGAGTAGTTGGCTGTTCGCCATGTCGCAGCAAAAGGAGATCGGCACTCTCGTCGTCGTCGTGTTGAAGGCCCAGCATCTCCACCAGCCCTCGTTTTACAAACAGACTCCCTATGCCCAAGCGTCCCTCTCTGGTCTAACGAAACGAACCAAAGTCGATCCGAAGGGCGGCCAGCATCCAGTATGGGACGACGAACTCCGGTTTCCAGTCCTTGCCGACGTAGGGAAAGACAAGGTGAACAGGATCTTGGAGATCTCTTGTTACAAAGATGAACAGCGAGGTGACGATATACTTCTGGGAAAAGGGACGGTGAACATCGAGGAAACGCTCAAAACTGGCGAGTTTGACGGTACGTAATTGACCTCTATTAGTCGAATGATCTGTAGCAGCTAAGGAGGATTGTATCATTGATGTCCTTAGATTGGATCTGTCTCGAGACTTCGGCAGGTACCAGGGGAGAAGTTTATCTTGAGATGACTTTCTATGCAAATTCGCCACCACTTTTGACGCATCGCCCCTCAAAGCTCAGCCCATCCGACCGACTTGCGCGTCCCGCTGCATATTATACGCAAAGCCGACAGTCGACTTCACCCGTTGCCTCTCCGCAGCCCGGGGCTTCTACTGCCGCTGGAGAGAGAAAGCCAAGCCACTCGCCCACAACCAGTGGTAGCCAGATACCGTCGTCATTGATCCCTGCACACGGCCTCAAGAGCCAGGCATCCAGACAACCATCGCCAAACGGGGATGCCACTTCTGTGATTGCTACAAAACGCCGCAGCGACTCACTTCCACCACTTCCGGATGACAACGACTCATCTGACGTTGGTTCTGGAAAGAACCCTGGGCTCCCTGCCGCTCTTCATCCAGGGGGGCGCAGCGGCCCGAGGCCGATGCCACCACAAAATCGGAACCGGGTTACAAGCACAGGTCGTCCACCTCCCGAGATGCGTCCTGACCAACTTCAAAGGAGGACTATGAGCGACACACCTACTCTGCATGCAGCACCATCACAGCCCTTTCCTCATCTGCAGACTTCGATGCAATCCTCTTCTCCAGAGATAACATCCACGACGGGGGCAAGGGTTGGTTTAACGCCATCCATTTTCGTAGAGGAGCATGTTGAAGATCATCCCCCTCTGGCATTTCCCACCTCATTGAGTCCTCCACCGGCACCTGCTCAGGGACATGAACCGCGAAGCGTCTATCCAGCTGGGGATTACAGTTCTTTCGCCTACGGATCTCCTGGCCCAGTCTACGTGCAGCCAAACTCGCAAGCCTACATACCCGTTCCAGCGCAAGGTTACCCACAAACGTTCTCTCCATCTCAACGTCCGACATCCCTTCAGTCTTCCCATACACCACCTGGACAGCCTCAGCAATTTTACGACGCGTCGCCTCCGTCCCACCATCAGCAATACCAATATCCCAGCGGACCTCCGACATCACCGCCTCTGTCCCCACCTCAAACGTATCCTCAACTGCAAAGTACTCAGCCTCTACAGCAACAATCACTATACTCACCCCAACCGCAACAACGTCCTCAGCAGCAGCCTTACGTACCGCAGCAGCAGCAGCAATATCTTCCACCGCCCCAACATCAACAACAACAGTACCATCCTCAGCAGCTTCCCTACGCTCAGACTGTACATCCTCCCCAAGTCCCACAGCCATACCAACAGCACCCAAGCCTGCCCCCGAGCAGCCCATCCCCTGTTGCACCACAACAGCAACCACCACTGTATTCTCAAGCTGTGAGTTCACCCCTTTCGCCGCTATCAATGGCTCCACCTCACTTGCATCTCTAGACTCCACAGCCCCAGCAACCGTACTTTGCAGCTCCTCCCCCTCCACCATCGGTTCAGTCGCAGAGTCCTCAACTATACGCTTCTCAGCTACCTCATCAGCCTCAGTCTTATTTGTCACCCCCACCTCCACCCCCGCCGCCGCCGCCGCCACCGCCATCGCTGTATAGCCAAGCTGGAAAAGGCCCTCCCATCCCCATCTCCGTTGCGCAGCCTTCGCTTTCGCAGACGCCGTTACAATTGTCAGCACCAAGCCAGGGACCAATTCCTCCACCCCCATCCTTGCCGCAAAGTGTTACTCCTGTTATTCCCTTACCTCAGTCACCGACTACTACACCGCTACCCTCTCAAGTAGTCCCAAACACCGCGCCTGCTGCCAGCACCAGCACAGAAGACGTCGTCGGACAGAGACCAGTGAAGGAAAGGCCAGATAGGGTCGAGCCTGTCGCTGTTGCAGGAACAGGGACTGTGCTGCGGGAGGAGGTAAGGGGAACTCTGGAAGGCGTGACCAACAACCAAACAAGTGAAGAACAAAGCAAGCAAGTCGTCGAGGAGAAACAAGGACAGCCGGAGCAGCTCAAGGATACCGAGCAAGGAGCGCGTGACGAGGAAGAATATAGGCAGCAGATGGAGGAGGAAAATAGACAACGACGTGAAGAGGAGCTGCAGAAACAAGAAGCGCTGAAGAAAGCAGAAGAACATTTGAGGCAACAAGAAGCAGAACACAGGGGACGGGAGGAGGAAGAGCAAAGGAAACGAAAGGAGGAAGAGTATAGGAGGCGAGAGGAGGAACAGCGCAGAAGAACGGAAGAGGAAGAACGGAAAAGACGGGAAGAGGAAGAACTCAGGAGAAGGGAGGAGGAAGAGCACAGAAGAAGGGAGGACGAGGAACGCCGGGTGCGGGAGGAGGAAGAGTGCAGGAAAAGGGAAGAAGAGCGCTGGGTGCGGGGGGAGGAAGAGCGCAGAAGAAGGAAGGAAGAACGTAGGAGGCAAGAGGAGGAAGAGCGCAGGAGGCGAGAGGAAGAGCGAATCCAACGCGAACGTGGGGAGGCAGAACGTTGCCGCAAAGAAGCTGAAGAACAGGCCCGCCGAAGGCATGCTGAGGAAGCGGAGGCCGAAAGGCGCTGGCAAGAGGAGTTGGCTCGTATCAAAGCGCGCGCTGAGCAAGAAGCTGCCGATGCAGCCTTTGCGCGTGCTCAGATGGAGGCAGAGGAGGCAGAGCGACGGAGTCAAGAAGAGGCAGACCTTGCACTCGTCCGACAGGTGCAAGAGGAAGCTGAACGAGAAGAGAGACTTGCGCGGGAACGGAGACGACAGGAAGAAGCAGATATGGAGGTCGCGAGGCGTGAACAGGCTCACGAAGAGGAGCTAGAGAGAAGAAGACGAGAAGAGAGAAGGAAGGGAGTAGAGGAGGCTGATCGAGAGTTGGCGAGAAGGCTAGACATGGAACTGAATCTGCGCGCGGAATCCTCGTCGAATGAAGATCAGTCCCGGCAGAGGAGGGCAACTGGGAGTGGGCGACAATGACAGGAAGCTCATCAGTCCTTACTGTCTCCATCCTTTCTACGTAGACGTTATTTTCGCCTGCAGTCGTAAGCGCAGTACCAAGTCTCACTCGAACGCGTGCCGTGACTGCAAACACAACTGAATAATCTGACGCACTCGTACTCACGACACCGTGATCATGACCCGCCTCACTCTGGTATGAAGAGGGATAACAAGATATATGACAGCAAGCATGTTGCTCGAGTTATCTCACAGCAATCAATAACAAAGCATGGACTCAACCTAAAAGACCTTTGACATATCTCAACAATTCTCGTCCCTACATAGTAGCCAATCTCAGTAGTACTCAAGGAATAAATGCTTCGATACTGACCCCATTGGTCTTTACGCCGGACACCATAGCCTCGACTCCTTTCAACTCCACAGAGGATGTTTGGCTGTCTAAATCATCGCTAGGCAGAAACCGAGATATACGTTGCCGCTGACTGAGTTCGTAACGTTGAACAACAGTCAACACTGCTCGCCAACCCTCTGTTGCGTTCCCAAGCGAGTCCACCGCAGGTGAGTGCGAAAATGAAGGAACCACCGACGAACAAACAACGTAAGGACAGTAGGATCGATGTTCTTTTACCAGGTCGAACTCTTTCTGGTGTTCACGAGACGTCGATACAGAATTTTCACCCTGTACCGATAGTGTTGCTGTCTCGTTCCTAGAATATCCCCAAAGGCCAACCCGCCGCTGACAGAGGACGCAATATGCAAGTGAGGCGCCCCAGGGAACAGTGACGGTGGTAGTATTATTGGACCACGGTTTTTTCATGCGCAGAGTTGCCCCTACACGATCCGGAGATACGCTGAACTGGGAGAAACTCATCCGAGGTGAAGCAGAGGGAATTGGAGTGCTTGCCCGCTCTCGGAAGTGGCTCGAGACGGAGCTGGCACGCGAAAGTGATGGGGTCGGAGGCATAGAAACGGAAGGACCATATGACCCTGCGCATGAATTAGACAAAGAGGATGCACAACGGAGTTCATTGCGTGTCGCAGTTGGCGCTATACCCCACCCAAAGAGGGCGACAATGATAGCAGTGTCTGAAGGGACAACGGAATGAATGGTCTCGTCGACATTCATGGCGGGGTCGTGTTCTGGTGCCCATATTCCGGATGTCACTGCAGAGAAGATGGAACGGAGAGAACTCAGCTGTGAGGCGGTCTGAACATCCATATCAGGAAGTGGTCTGTAAAAGGGTAAGGAACCAAACACACGAGTGGATGTTTGATGGCCACATTGGCGACTACAGGTTCGAGGGATAGCGCTGTGGCTCTCAACTCGCGGACCATTACAGCGGGCGCCTGGAGGGGTACCCGATAGACCGAGGCTAAAAAAAGGAAATGTCAGAGTCCCATTCAAACGACAACAAATACTGCTAACGCTCGCACTGCCTGGCCTTCCAAGGACACCCATCCTTGTGCATTTCCACGAGAGAGACGCGTTGTTTCCCGATCAATGCACTAGCTACAGATGGAAACATCAGTGTGTTGACCTACGCTGAACCCACCTTCTTACCAGCGTCTTTGCTCATACCCCCGCGGCCAGCGAGCACCCAAGATACGTCACATATTCCGCAAACCAGCCTGTCTTTCCCGTCGTTGATCCAGCCACACCTCGCCGCAGCAACGGCGTCAATTTGTGGTGGTTTGTTGGCATACGTGGTAATTTTGTAAGTGGCGAGGCGAGAAAGGAAGGAGTCCGTAGAAGAAGGTCTGTACCCAGACGCGAAGTCAGCAAGAGGCGTCGATAAATGGTTTAATGGAGGTATTTGTTTGAACTGCGATGTAGATCGTGCGAGAATTGCGGCAAGATGAGGCGCGCTTTTTGAGACATCTATTGCGAGTGTACTGCTGTAAGACGTGGATAGCGTTTCAGAGGTGTAACATCTCTATTATGTCTGGGAACTAACTTGGATGAAGGTCGCGATCGTTCCTTTGACGTTGCGCCGAATTTTGCCAACGCGGAGTACACCGAGCGAGTAAGGTGGGGCCGCTTGGATGGCGTCGGTCTCTCGATGGCAGAAGCTAAAGATGGGGATACAACAGCTCCGTCCAGAGTGCGGATTGCATCTTCAACCTTTCGCTATGGAACAGGTATTTCATGAGAAAACAACATGGCTCAGAAGGGGGAGAGTTCACGGCAGACCTTTTTTATGCGTACCGAGGATATTGAGGACGAAATGTTCGGTTCCATGGATGAAATGGTGAATGGCTGGCAAGGAGCAGACAAGTGGCGCGCATGTTGACAACCCCGATACCTTCCTTCTACGTTAAATTAACCCCTATATCATCAGTGAACTGGATGGCATCGGCTACCACCTGAGTACCAACGGCTACTTCGAGCTGGATTGCTGATGATTATTACCCATAAAGTATGTTCTCTGAAGACCACGCCGCAATCCTAGATCTGGCGCAGTAACCCGACATTCTTTTCACAAACTGGACGGCTCTATTGAATAGTCCTGACCCACGCTGCTTTGGTCCGTTGTGAGAATTGTATTGTACCGAACGGTGATTAATCTCACTCTGACGTTTAGCAACACCATAATTACATGCTAGTGGGCATTGCGTTTGTATAGACGGGCTCGATCGTGGACTGCGTACCACAGCTCCGTTAGTCGGCGAACACCCCTTTCATTAGGCTCATCTATCCATCAATTCGACTCTGCAAACCGCGGACAAATCAATAACGTCGAATTCGATGTTCTCGGAGACCACAGCCATTGCTGCCCCTGCAGTGGAGAGATCATCGCATGCGTTTTGGGTTGTGTGGTAAACCGGTGACACACTGAGCAGACATGCGCTCGACCACGCCGCTGATGGGGCTATCCGTGATGACCACGATTGGTATCGATGACCCTAATCATCGTCAAGAAGGAGGGAAGGCCATATTATGTGTTCGGAGCGTGCAGATTATGCGATTGTCATGAGGCATCCCTGATACGAGGGGATAGAGATATGGCCACCAAGTGGCAATGTATTGTTCTAAGCCACTGTTCTTCCTATAAAACTGCCGCAAAGAGCATATCTCTGAACGGAGATTGAGCCATGTTGCAAGGAGTGACAGCTGAAGAAGATCAAAACTGAGACGCATGTTTGTCAATGTCATACGTAAATCCACGTGACCTAATGTTTTTTTTGGGGAAGCAACGCGGTACATGCACACAAGCAAAAAAATTTGGGACTGGGGTGCATATAAAAGCCTCCTGTGCCGCGACTAATCTCTTCTTTATACCCTCCGCGCCCCATCCCCGACGCCCTTACCGCCCCTCTGCTCGTCATCCATACTACCCCCAAAAATGTCTGTTCAGAATGGTGAGGCAGTCCGCGAGTCTGCCGTCACAACGCGTCCTTTGGTCATCGCCGTTCCCAACATTAGAGTGCGTGTACAGATCGATAATCATAGCGTGTCGGTACCTGCTCATGTCTTGCCATACCTTGCAGGTCTCGATCCCAGTCTCTACCAGCAGTGACGTGTGGATCGCAGCTGAAGTTCTCAGAGACGACTTCACGCATGCCTACAAGCAAGTTGATACCTTAGACATCACTGCGGAACATGAAATCACTCTCCAACCTGAAGTCGACCTATTTGCGCGCTTTTTGTCTTTCGTCGCACGAAGATTATCTGATGATTCCCTTTCCACGAAGGCCCGCACATCCCTCCTCTTGCATGTCTTCACGCACTTTGTCTCCTCGTACCTTTCCGACACAGATATCTTCTCTTTTGTGAAGCCATTCGATGCAGAGGTCCGTACTTCGGTGCTAACATCCTTCTTCACCGCACGTGCAACCCTCGAGCATCACAATGTTGTTGATATTCCCAAGCCGCCTACTTCTGCTCTCCTTTCCGCCTCTTCCGAAGGAGAGGCCTCCATATATGCGCTCTTTGGTGGCCAAGGCACGAACGAGGTCTACTTTGACGAACTCCAAGCACTCTATGATGTCTATAAGCCATACGTTACTCCCCTAATCACGGCAATCACGAACGAGATACTTGCCCCGCTAGTCGCGGCGCGCCAGGCGTCAGGCTTCTATAGTTACGGCATGGATATCACCTCGTGGCTCTGCAGGACAATACCTCGCCCACCCGTCGCGTACCTTGCATCGATTCCCATATCACTTCCTCTCATTGGCTTGACACAGCTCGTACAATATCTAGTTGTTTGCCGTATCTCGGGACTCACCCCCGGTCAACTTCGTGATCACATCGCTGGCGCGACAGGTCACTCGCAGGGCGTTGTCTCTGCTACTGCCATATCTGCCTCGACGTCCTACGAATCCTTTGATGCCAATGCGAAGAAAGCAATTCGCTGGCTATTTTTCTGTGGTATGCGAGGTCAAGAGGCGTTTCCTGTGTTAGCACTTGAGCCTGGCATTGTTCAAGACGCTATTGAAGGAGGTGAGGGCCAGCCTTCCCCCATGCTGTCGATCAACGGTCTCGCACTTTCGGCGCTACGTCTACATATCGAGGCGACGAACAAATACTTGCCCCCGAATTCTCAGTTGGCTGTTTCTCTTTACAACGGTCCAAGGAATTTTGTTGTCACGGGTCCTCCACGTGCATTGTATGGCTTGGTGACGAACCTGAGGAAGGTCCGAGCCCCCAGCGGACAGGATCAAAGCAAGGTCCCTCATTCGCAGAGGAAACCTGCATTTGGTGTTCGTTTCTTGGTCGTCAATGCGCCCTACCATAGCTCCTACTTGGCAAGTGCCACCGACAAGTTGTGTAACGAAGATCTGGGTGGTGAAGAGCTATGGGTCCCTGATGAGCTCGGGATTCCTGTCTTCAACACTGAGAATGGTGGGTATATATGCGTGAATTTGTCTTATACTCCGACTGAACGACCTCGAAGGTTCTGACATGCGCAAGAACACGATTTCTATCACTCGCTCATTATGCGACCAGATCTTCACATCACCAATTCATTGGGATCTCGCGACTGCCTTTCCAGAATCCGCGACTCATATCGTTGACTTTGGGCCAGGTGGCTTGAATGGCATTGGTCCCCTTACTGCTCGTAATCTTGACGGGCGGGGAATCCGTGTCATCATACTTGGTGACAAGAGTCGCGGAGAGGCTGAACTATTCGATACTGAGGATGTCCAGTATGAGGAATGGTGGAGCAAGAAGTACGCGCCGAAACTGGTCAAGACAAGGTAGAAGATTCATCATATCATTAGTTGCGACACTAATAATATGTCTTAGCGATGGCAAGATCCATTTAGACACACCTTTCTCTCGGTTGCTGGGCAAGCCTCCAATCATGGTTGCGGGTATGACGCCAACCACCGTCAAGGCTGGCTTCGTCTCTGCGATTCTTTCGGCCGGCTATCACGTTGAACTTGCAGGCGGCGGTCACTACAACCCGACCGCACTTCGCGCCAAAGTTACTGAAATTCAGACCAAGATCCCCCCGGGGGTCGGCCTCACTCTGAACGCTCTGTACATCAATCCACGTCAATTTGGCTTCCAGTTTCCCTTGTGGCAGGAGATGCGTCGCGAAGGTTTCCCAATTGAAGGTTTTTGTGTCGCGGCTGGTATTCCTAGTACAGAGAAGGCCGCTGAAATCATCGATGGTCTGCGCAGCGCGGGTATTAAACATGTTTCCTTCAAGCCGGGGTCCGTGGAAGGTATTCGCCAAGTTGTCAACATCGCTGCTGCCAATCCCGACTTTCCGATCATTCTTCAGTGGACTGGTGGTCGTGCCGGGGGTCACCACTCGTACGAAGATTTCCATGTGCCTATCTTGAAGACATACGGTTCTATTCGTCAGCAACAGAACGTTGTTCTCGTCGGAGGATCTGGTTTTGGTGGGGCAGATGATCTTTGGCCGTACCTCACTGGAGATTGGTCGAAGGACCTTTACGACATGCAGCCTATGCCATTTGACGGTTTCTTATTCGCCAGTCGCGTCATGGTGGCCCAAGAAGCACACACGAGTTCCTCCGTCAAAGATCTGATCGTTGCCGCTGCCGGTGTTGAGGATAAGGATTGGGAGAACACCTATGTCAAGCCAACTGGTGGTGTACTTACCGTCCGTTCGGAGCTGGGTGAGCCTATCCATAAGATTGCTACCCGTGCAGTCATTCTTTGGAAAGAGTTCGACAACACCGTCTTCAATTTACCGAAGGAAAAACGCGCTGCGTGGTTGGTTGAACGCAAAGCTGAGATCATCGAGAAGTTAAACAAGGATTTCGCAAAACCGTGGTTTGGATGGAAGAAAGATGGTAGTGTTGCTTTCGACCTTGGTGACATGACCTACGAAGAGGTTACGCTTCGGATGATCCGTCTCATGTACGTTGCCCACCAAGACCGCTGGATCGACCCCAGTTTACGCAACTTGACCGGTGATTGGTTGAGGCGTGTTGAGGAGCGCTTCGCAGGCGTAGACGGCGGTCCTAAACTCAGTATCCTGCAAAATTTGAAGGAGCTTGACAATCCCTCTGCTTTCGTTGATGCATTCTTCACGAAGTACTTCGATGCCACCCGCCAGCTTCTTGCCGCCGAGGATCGTGCCTATTTCCTCACCATCTCCCAGCGTCCAGGGCAGAAACCAGCGCCTTTCATTCCTATTCTCGATGCCAATTTCGAGGTTTGGTTCAAGAAGGTCAGAGTTGCAGCATGTTGACAATCCCCACGCCTGACTGTAGCTCCCATTAGGATTCTCTGTGGGCTGCGGAGGATATAGAAGCTGTGTTCGACCAAGATCCACAACGCGTGTGCATTCTGCAGGGTCCTGTCGCCGTCAAACATTCAACAGTCAAGGACGAGCCTATTGGAGAGCTCTTGGGCAACGTCAATGCCAAGCTTGTGGAGAAGCTTATGCAGCGCTCGTATGGAAGTGACGCTTCCAAAGTCCCTACTGCTGACTACCTTGCTCCTGCGGTCGAAGACGTGGAGATTCCTGACGAGGTTGAATGCAAAGAATCATCCACCTCTATCACCTACGAAGTTGGCGACGCCGTTCCTAACACTTCAGAGTGGCTTGAGGCCATTTCTGGCTCGGGGCTAAATTGGCTCAGAGCCCTTCTGACGTCCAAGACCATTTGTCAAGGTCGGGCATATATCGACAATCCTCTTTGTCGGACCCTCGCCCCTAGGCGTGGACAACGTGTCGTGGTGGATACTAAGGGCGGATCTCCGACTTCAGTGACAGTTTATGGTGCAGGACGGTCCTATGGTCTCCACAAGTCCGGCTTCAAAGCTGTCAACATCACCTATGCAGCATCTTCCAGTTTGATTGATGTGACCTTCGTCGAGGATCGCCGGGATGTCTCAGTCCCCCTATTATTCCAATTCAAATATGTTCCGAGTATGGGTTCCATGCCTATCCACGAAGTATCCGAGGGCCGCAATGGCCGCATCAAAGACTTTTACTGGAGATTATGGTTTGGAGATGACCAGTCGCGTCCAGAACTTGATATCCGCGAGACGTTCATTGGTCCGGAAGTCGTCATATCCGCCAACGATGTTGAGACGTTTTGCAATGTCGTTGGGAACCAGAACGAAGCATTCAAGACTGCCCGCACCGAAACTGTTAAAGCTCCGATGGACTTCGCTATTGTGACGGGTTGGCAGGTAAGCCCCTTGGACGCTGTTGCGTGGTGAGAATAACCCTTTGCCAGGCTATCATCAGGTCCATATTTCCTGGTGCAATTGACGGTGACTTATTGAAACTCGTCCATCTTTCCAATGGCTTTCGTCTGGTTCCTGGTGCCAAGCCCCTGAGGGCAGGCGACGCGTGCATCGCGGATGCTCACATCACGTCTGTCAAAAATACAGATGCCGGCAAGGTTGTTCAAGTCAAAGGCCATGTCTTCCGTGATGGTCAGCCTATCATTGAGGTTGTGTCATCTTTCCTTTATCGTGGGCGCTTTGACGATTACGAGAACACTTTCGAGACCGTGGATGAACCCGATTATGTCGTCCAGTTGGCTAATGATGCTGCTGTCGGTGTAGTCCACTCCAAGGAATGGCTTTCATGGGAGGATGAGACTATTCCTCCCAAGGCCGGTATGACTCTTGTGTTCCGCATACAGTCTCAAGTCACCTTCAAGGACAAGACTTCGTACCGCGATGTTTGTGTTAGTGGTGATGTGTACATGCGCGACCAGCTCAAGCGCCTGAAGAAGGTTGCTTCAGTGGAGTTCAACCAAGAGGGATGTCATGGCAATCCGGTAGTGGCGTATCTACAGCGTCATGGTGTTCCTGAAGGTCGGCTCACACCTCTGACAAATGGAGGATACATAATGTCCAACAACGCCTCGACCACATTTACGGCCCCTCTCTCGAACGAACCTTACTCGATCATTTCTGGCGATTTCAACCCTATCCATGTTAACCCATACTTCTCGGATTTTGCTGCTCTTCCTGGGACTATCACCCATGGCATGTGGTCAAGTGCTGCTACGCGTCGTTATGTGGAGAACGTTGTTGCTGAAGGCAACCCAGACCGAGTTATTGCGTAAGTTATCTTGTGGTCCTGGCTATGTTTGTACTTAAACGTTTTTGTAGATATGATGTTTTGTTTGTCGGGATGGTCCTCCCAGAAGATGAATTAACAGTCAAGATACGTCACATCGGCATGCGCGATGGTAACATGGTCGTCAAAGTGGAGACGTTCAATCAGCGAGGCGAAAGGGTCCTTGAAGGCACAGCAGAAGTTGCGCAGGCTACCACGGTGTACGTGTTCACCGGTCAAGGATCACAAGAACCTGGTATGGGTATGGATCTATACAACACTTCTCCTGCGGCTCGTGCTGTTTGGGACGGCGCCGATGCTCATCTTCTTGCGGTTTACGGGTTCTCCATCGTTGAGATCGTCAAAGATAATCCAAAGGAGAAGACCATTCACTTCGGTGGCATCAAGGGTCAGGCAATCCGCCAGCGTTACATGGATATGACCTACGATACGATGGACAAGGATGGCAATGTCAAAACGCTCCCTCTTTTCGCTGACATCGACGTACGCACCCCCAAGTACACTTTCAGTCATCCCAATGGCCTGCTTTTTGCTACGCAATTCGCTCAAATCGCTCTGGTCGTGACCGAAAAGGCCGCGTTCGAAGATATGCGTGCCAAAGGCTTTGTACAGAAAGATTGTGCCTTCGCCGGTCACTCACTTGGAGAGTACTCTGCACTTGCTTCCATCGCTGATGTTCTCCATATCTCCGCACTCGTTGACGTTGTGTTCTACCGTGGCATTACCATGCAGCGTGCCGTCGAACGCGATGCTCATAACCGGTCCAACTACGCCATGTGTGCTGTGAATCCGGGTCGCATCTCCAAGACTTTCACAGACGCCGCGCTGCGTGAGGTTGTTGATACTATTTCTACACGTACAGGCACTCTCCTTGAAATCGTCAACTACAACGTCGAGGTAGGTTCCTAACTGGAAACTGCGAGCGTGTATCTAACGAGCGGGTTCAGGGCCAGCAATATGTTTGTGCTGGGGAGTTGGTTGCATTGCAGACGATGACCAATGTCTTGAATTATTTGAAACTCCAGAAGATCGACATCGCGAAGGTGTGTTTGTTCCCTCAGGACTGCATAAAAAGATGATTTAGTTAATTGATGCAGCTCACCGAGACCTTCACGGTGGAAAAAGTGAAGGAAATGTTGGGTGACATCGTCTCAGAATCGTTCGAGCGTGCTAAAGGGCTGCAAGAGTCTGAGGGATACATCAAACTTGACCGCGGCTTTGCAACAATTCCTCTTCCTGGTATCGACGTGCCTTTCCACTCAAGGTATCTTTGGGCAGGCGTTATGCCCTTCAGGGCCTGTGAGTTTACCAATTTTACTTGCACTGTACAATGTTAAAGACGCTCTCATGTCAGATTTATCCAAGAAGATCAACCCGTCCTTGCTGAACCCCGACATGTTGGTGGGAAAATACATCCCGAACTTGGTTGCCAAACCATTTGCCGTCACCAAAGAATACGCGCAACTAATTTACGATCAAACATCTTCGCCTCGCCTTGACAGAATCCTCAAAAAATGGGACCAGGAAAGTTGGGCTTCTCCCGAACAACGTCAGAAATTAGCGTATACAATCCTTGTGGAGCTGCTATCCTATCAGTTCGCTTCGCCCGTCCGTTGGATCGAAACACAAGATCTGTTGTTTACGCAGTATGGCTTTGAACGCTTGATCGAGCTTGGTCCATCACCCACGCTGACCACTATGGCAACGCGGACATTGAAGGCCAAGTACGAAGCTCAGGATGACGCTGTTAGCCGCAAACGAGCTATCCTCTGTCACGCTAAGAATGCCCGCGAGGTCTACTACCTCTTCGAGGACGAAATTCCGCCTGTTCCCGAGCTCACCGACGCCGAACCTGTCGCTACCGCCACTCCCTCTGTACCCACTCCTGCTCCGGCGCCTGCTGCTGTAGCCGCTCCAACGGAGAGTGTGGCTGCCATTGAGGATGTACCTTTGAAGGCTACTGACATCCTTCTCTACATTATTGCTCAGAAGTTGAAGAAGAAGGCCGACGAAGTCCCGGTAACGAAGTCGATCAAGGACCTCGTTGGTGGGAAGTCTACTTTGCAGAATGAGATCTTGGGTGACCTCCAACTCGAGTTTACGTCCGCTCCCGAGAAAGGTGAGGAACTTCCTCTTGAAGAACTCGGGTCTGCCTTAGGCGTTGGACATTCTGGAACCCTTGGCAAATACACATCTGGCCTCATCTCACGCCTTATCGGTGGAAAGATGCCTGGAGGTTTCAATGCTTCTGCAATCAAGGGTTACTTGTCAAAGGCCTGGGGCCTGGGGTCCTCGCGTGCTGATGGCGTTCTTCTGTTGGGAACCACTATGGAACCCGCCAAGCGTCTGTCATCCGAAGCTGAGGGTAAGGCGTGGTTGGACACTGTTGTTGGAGCATATGCCCAGCGCTCCGGCATATCCTTGTCCAATGGAGGCTCCGGTGGCTCCGGTGGTGGCGGGGCAGGAGGGGCCACAATTAACAGCGAGGAGTTCTTGAAATTCAAAGCCGAACAAGATCGCTTTGCTGCTCAACATATTGAACTCTACATGCGCTATCTCAGCCGCGATTCTCGTGCTGGTGAGATTGCCCATGACAGGGAAAAGGCTACGTCTGCTCAACTCCAGGCTCGACTCGACTCGATTGCCCGAGAGCATGGCGATGCGTACATCGATGGAATACAACCCGCCTTTGATCCGTTGAAAGCTCGTCACTTCGACTCCTCTTGGAATTGGGTCCGTCAAGATGCATTGCTTATGTACTACGACATCATCCACGGCCGTCTTACAACCGTCGACCGAGAACTCACAGCTCGTTGTATTGCTCTCCTCAACAGGGCCGATCCTGAGCTCTTGACCTATATGCAGTATCATATTGACCGCTGCGACTCGAGTAGAGGCGATACGTATGCGCTTGCGAAACAATTTGGTCAGCAGCTCATTGATAACACGAGAGAGGTCCTCGGGCAACCCCCTGTTTACAAAGATGGTAAGCGGGTGGGCAAGATCTGATATTCTCCGTGTAGTTGACTCTGTTTCACAGTCACATTCCCCACCGCCCCCC